>VXAU01002350.1:2996663-3091689 GCA_013399695.1 Formicarius rufipectus | reverse complement strand
TTTTGTATCTTCATTTCATAAGTTTTTTCTTTTTTTTTTTTTTTTTTTTTTCCCCAGAATCTATTATACCACCTAGTGATTTTGATAATGATATCCAAGGCATGGTTACTATTCCTCTGGCAGGTCCTGATTTGGTAGGTTAATACTGGTAGTCATATTTATTTATTTCTCCCTGGGAGACAAAATTAAACAGTGCTAAGATGGACATAAATATGCCAAAAAAAAAAAAAAAAAAAGAGCTTCTTTTTTTAAAATAACATATNAAAAAAGGTTCTTCTGTTAAAATAGCATATCAATCTTTTGTACATTCTGGAAAGATCAGAGTTGTGTTGTTATGCTGCAAACGGGATAGCTTTTAGAGCATTTGCAGGTGAATATTACTGCTTGATTACCTTTTCCAGTTTTAATTATAGAGAAAACAATATCTAACCAGTTCAGTAGTACAGAGCAAGGGACAGGGGCAGCAAAGGCCATTTTTCTTTGGTGATTTTTAAAATTACAGGCAGTGTCATTAAGATCACATGCACATGCCAAACATTTTATATATCCCATGACTTCATGGCAACCTTCCAGTGTCCGAAGGGGGCCTACAAGGAAGCCAAAGAGGGACTCTTCATCAGGAGCTGTAGTGACAAAGAGTAATGGCTTCAAGTTGAAAGATGGGAAATTTGGGTTAGATGTATGGAAGTAATTCTTTACTGTGAGGGTGGTGAGACACTGGCACAGGTTGCCCAGAGGAGTCTTTGATGCTTTGCATTGTTCAAGGGCAGGTTGGATGTGGTGTTGAACACGGTCTAGCGGGAGGTGTCCCTGCCCATGGCAGTGGGGTTGGAACCAGATAAACTTTAAGGTGCCTTCCAACACAAACCATTGTATGATTCTATTTTGACTCAGCTTTTTGCAAGTTCATGTGGTTAGAGTTTGTTGACCTTTTTAGGAATAAAACCCAAACATAATAATGAAAGCTGCTTTTTTAAAACTTTTTCAGGAGGAATCCATGAGCATGGAACTCCCTCTAGGTTACCCCAGCCCGGCAACAGTGGATCAAACAGGAGACATCTTGGCTGGTAGATTTACTACTGAAAGCCCTGATCTAAGTGAAGAGATCAGCATCCCTGAAGAATTTAATAATTTTATTACATCTGAACCTGAGTTCCCTACCAAACCCTCCAGAGAACCATTTCAGGACAGATCTCCTCCACACACACAAGTTACTGCTACTGATTACCCAAGTTTCACAGTGCCTTTCAGTGCTCTGGGTAGCACTAGCAGTCCTCCAAAATCAGAGGATTCCTATTTGCCTCATCCAGCAGATGATTCTGCTGACACTGACTTAATCACCGATGGTTATGGGTCTCCGGTGGAGCAGGCTACCACAGGCAGCATTACCATGCCTAGTCTGCAAGCTGAAGGTGAGGACAGTGAAGCTGAGGAGAGGACAGAACTGACTGATATCACAGAGCCACCTTTCAAGGAAGCTGACCAAGACATTCCACCCAGACAAGGTAAGACACAGAAGATTGTTGTAAGAGAATGTGGGAGAGGTGCAGTTCTTATGACACGTACAGTCATGAATCACTACAGTGAGTATTCCTTTCTGTTGTAATAGGACATTTTTCTGGACCATCAAAGGTGAAAAATTTACATTTCTGATCCTAATGTAGCTCACTTCAAGCTCCTTGAAACAAAAAAAACCAAAAAACAAAACAAAACAAAAAAAATCCAGTCTGACCCAACAACAAATGTCTAAGGATAAGGCATATTTAGTACAGAGTATTATGGTATAATGTCAATAAGGCAGAGCAAAAAGACATGTCTGGAAGAAAAAAAAAAAAGGATATTCCAGGCTAACCTAAAAAAAACATGGCATTTAAATATGGAAAGTAAATTACTATGGGCTCTACAGTCAGTCATGTATGATAACAGTAAGAGTATCATGAAATAAGTTATTCAAAGCAGAGTGCCATGGCTCAGAAAAGTTTGTATATCTACAGGTTTGATGAATGTGTAAAGCTTTTAAAAAATTTCTGTTTTCTGTGTTTGTTTATTCAGTTTTATCCATACTGTAGGTTTGTTTAGAGGCACCAAGTTACATGAGAAAAAATGCATAATAAATCAAAAAAAGTATATACATACATATGTGGAGAACATTCTGTATAATGTAGCCTTAAAAAAGAAAAATATATGATAGACATATTTCCCACAGTTGACTCTGCAGATGAACAAAACCTCAAACAAGGATAGTAGGATCACCCTTAGGGAAAAGAAAATTGGATTTTACCCAGAACAGCAAAGTAAGACTACTGCTTCCATCACCTCCATCCTCAGAATGCCATACTAACCACTGTGGAGATTTAAAGTGTGCATGTAACAGCACTGTGTGGGAAAGCAGCCTCCACTGGCAAAATGGCAAGGGACACGAATCCTGCAGTTGTCCTCTATCTGTCCCAGCACTTGCCTGCTTCATCTTCTGTCTGCTCCCTGACCTTGCTTTATCATCTCAGCATTAGGTCAGTAAATTTAAATTTTACTGACACCTTAAAGCCTGTGTCAGCTGACTAAGATGCAAGTGGTCACTACAACATATGGGAGGAATCAGTTCTTGGGTCAATAGTCATATGTTTTTTGCTTCAGTTTTTTTTACTGTCCCAGAGGAACAGAGGGCAGGTAAGGGCTTCATGGGAGTCAGCAATACTAAAAAACTCTGCAGAGAAAAATAATCAAAAGACAAATTAAGGGCAAAATTCCCACAATACCCATTAGTTCCCACAACACACTCAACGTTTCTGGATCCCTGAGAATGTCATGCTCAAAGCTTGGAAGTTTGTTCCCTGCTGCAGGGAAGTTCCCTGTTTCTATAGGAAGCTCTATTCTGTCCCTGTTCACCCATCTCTGTCCTTGCCCAGTCCCTGGCCTTTCATTTCCCCCCGTGTACTCCAGAAGTCTCTTGAAGTGAGCATAATGTCCTGTCCTCCCACTTTAAAGATATTCTTCATGATCCACATGCCCAGAGACCTTCATCCCTGCTGCCCAGCCACATCTTGTAAGGCAAACTCTGTTTGCACAGCTGACTGGAAACACCCCACTCCATGTTGATAAAGTTCTTTACAATGGGCCCACACAGCAGAAGGTGAAGGTGGGGGATGCCCATACACCATACTGTCTGTAGTATTGTTTGTCTGGATTCAGCAAATAACAAGATCAGCATTTTAGAGAACAAAGGATGTAAAAGCTGCCAGTTGGGAACATACAATGATCAGCTCCGTACTTGGAAGAGCACAGCAGATTCCATGGTTATGTTGTTGCATGGTAGTTTATGCACTCAGAACTTCCTGTTCTATAGTCTTGCCTGTTTTACACAGTTATGAAGTGAGAGAAAAGAAAATACTTTATGATTATCAGAGTGACTTAAAGATTAGGAAATCACTTCTTATAAGAATCAGTAGTCAAGTGTTCCTGAAAATAGAGTTTATGATGAAAAGCATTAAATGCAACTATTTTCAAATTCATGCTTAGAAGTCTTACAGTGCTACTCATAAAAGCACAGCATATATTCAAATAGCATTATATCTGTGGAAAAGTGTTACATTTGCAGGGGAAAGAAAGCCATGCATTTTTGATTCTGTTTACTTACTGTGTTAGGGACTTGNAAAAAAAAAAAACCCACATAAAAAACACATAAAGCCACATATCTATTTCTCAGTTTGCTATATAGCTGTAAAACCATGTTGCCTATCAGCTCCAAATGACTGAAGAGAAGAAGCAGAGGCCATTTGACTGACCTGTACTGACCCTTTAAACAGTACGTTATAAAATTACTTGTTGCATATTTGGGTTGGAACCTGTCAATCTGCAAAGCAGAACTGTCTAGAGCTGCAAGAAAAAGGCATCCTGTCATGTTCCTTCTCGTTGAACACAAGTTATGTCTAAAACAAGCACTAGGGTATAAGAATTTCACCATTACTTCTGCAGCTGAGTAGCAGTGGGAAAATAATTGTCTCCTGTCTAAAGAGAAGGGATGCTGTGTTACCAATGACTCAAAGCTGTAGTAAATATATTTTCTTAAAAGCTTATAGTACACAAAATATACTGCATGCTTAACAGGCAGGAGACTTTTTGAAATCTATCTATTGAACTTTTAAAATATGTACTCTTTAAAACTTTGTCTCTTTTTAAAGCTTTTTTCCATTCTGGCAGTCCTGTGTACATCATTTCATGTATTCTTTTGTTTCCCTACATATGGCATATTTCATAGGAACTGACAGACCTGGAAATTCAGGTTTTATTAAAGTCAGCAGTGTTGTTGCTATTAATTTTAATATGGCAAGCAGAATTTGCCAGTTACAAAATTTTTCACGCTTTGTTCCTGGCTGCATTTCATAGCTGCATTTTTTAATAATATTTTTTAAAAATGTTTTTAATGTTACTGGTGTGAAATGGCAGGAACTATACTTACAGTGCTGTGCAAGGTTGAACACAGGATTAGGGTCTAAACAGTTGCCTGAACTTCTACTGCATTAATTTCCAACCATTTCCTCACTCTACTGCCCAGAAGATGGAGCAAATTTTCTTCATCACATGTCTAAAATTTTAAATTCACTCTTCTTTACCATGAAAGGAAGAGTTGGCTACCAAAACTAACATATTAGCTGTTTTTCATGGATGGACTTTATTGCATATGTAGCTGGACATTACTACAGACTTCTGAATGCTGAAAGTCTACAACCTTAAATGTGCCAACCTGAGGTAGCAAAGCAATAAAAAAATGCTTTCACAGCACTCAAAAAGATAATCAGACTCAGCCTCAAAGACACAAACACATAGAAAGTTCTTCATACAGCACCTAGAGAAAGGAGAGTAAAAACAGTTGAGGGATGAAGAGTCAAATTAACAAGAGGTGTCCTTTTAAGCCATGTAGGATGGGATTTGTCAGGCTTGGGAGTGGGAGGAATGAGCCAGGAGCATGCACAAGGCTCCTTTCAGACAGCACTGTGCTCATTCTGCTCAGTGATGTCCGTGGGCAGCAGAGAGCAGGGCACTGAGGATTAAACAGCTGTGCTGGCCAAAGAGTCATGGCAGTCACTCCGCCCTTCAAAGCGACCCAGAAGTACCAGGAAGATGCCAAGCTGTCTTTAGAGTAAGCCTCCTGTTCTGAGATTTCACAGTAGAATTAAAAGAAAACCATGAGGAAAAAGTAAATAAACAAAAGCAAACAAACAAACCAGGAAAACCACAAATTTCCAGACCTTCTATTGAAAAGTTCTGAAATGCCTGCATCACATGTGGTTTAAACATTTGACTTCTCAAAAGATTTTCCTTTGCTGTATTACCTCTAAAATCTCAGCTATTCCTATTTTTCGTTTACAACCAGTGGGGAAAAAAAAAAAAAAAAAAAGCTTTTTTTTCCTACTGTCAGAGTTGATATCTGTTCACCGTTATCTAGTATTCCTATTTCTTCTTCATGTATTTTCCTTTCTCTGGAGTTGAAACTCATTAATTTATCTTCTGTATGGTTTAATTTCTTGCTCTCTTTGAAGTCTTCCTGTAACTGTCTAAAGCAGTATGGCAGTTCAGAAGGGAAGCCACTTACATAATGTATTGGGCAGACTGTTATTTCAAAACCAAAAAAAATTTCAGCAATAAAAAAAAGTAAAGAAATATATAAACAGATAAAATAGTTTGTCGTATCTGTAACAACAATAATAATATAGTTTGGCTTTCCAAATAGTAAGAATAAATTTAAATTGTATTTGTTGTAACTACTAACGAAGTATACAATCCAGGTAAACGGTTACCTTAAAATCATTGTGGCCATCATGGAGGAGGCATTAATTCTGTATATTCAGTTATTCCAGAAGTATTGGAGAAAATAAAGCTAGCAGCAAAATCCTTCAGCTATTCAGTTATACTGAACCTCAGTCTCCCCAGCCTGGGTCATTCTTAAGCTCTCAAGAAAGACTCTAAGAGATGAAGAGTCTGCAGAGTGTATCACAGGGTTTTTTTCTGTGAGAAAAACAAACATTGAAGAGGAGTAGATGGTGGTCACATCTCTGTATGTGTAACTGATAAAAGCCTCATTGGTTGTCATAATTGCTCTCATGTTCACACAAACTTGTTGTGAGTAGTCCCCTTTAATATTTTCCTCACACCCAACAGTTCATTTGGTGATGCACTCCTCACTTACTACTATTTCCAAGTAACCTTTAGAAAAATTCAGTTTTCTACATGTTTCTGCCTCTGGTTCATCCTCAGCTGCGTAAGCACTGTCTTTGCTTAGGATAACCTTCTATTTGGCCTAACCAGCATTGTCACAGAAAAGAAAATCCCATTGCTTCTTGCAAGAACCTCTCTGGATGTTCCCAGGATTGGAATTCACCCATTCTTCGTATTGGGAATTCTCAACATTTTTTTCACATCGATGGTTGTAGAGGGTAAGAACTCTTATTTTTTTGCATGTTTTTTTTTGTTTTTCTTATGTTTTCCTTGACCATAAACTGACAGGACTATCTTTATGTTATCCCCCTTGAGCTTCTCTCTGTGCCCTTTCACTGCTGCTTCAATGTGCAAAGAATGATTTTCATGAAGGTGCCAGTTGTCTGACGTTTGGAGACTTGAATAGGTAGGTCTGTAATTTTCTCAAGCACTATATACAATATTGATCAGTCTGAAAGCTGTACGTGAACTGAAGATGAGGCTGAATATGCAAGAGTTTCAGCAGGCCCCACATTAGGATATTACATTTAAGGAAAATTTCATAGTATGTTCGCTTTTGAGAAGTTAGAATTGCTTACTGAGAGTATTATCAGTATCCTGGAGAACCCTAAACATATTAGAATGAGTTAGTATCATCTGGTGAGAATTTAATGATAGCTTGCTGCCTAGTTATCTCCATGGTGGGAACAGCAGGAATAATTTGAATAGAACAAAATCTACATCATGTCTTCAAAACATACGTAAAAATGTTAAAATGAAATGACTAATCCTAGAGAAAAGGTATGAAAGAGAGCACTATTTGTTTTCCCAATTTAACACATGATTTGTTTAAATTATTGAGCTATCAAACTGCTTCAGTTTAGTTTTACTTTAAGGTTAAGCTCTGCTTTGTTTAAATATAATTTCTTATTCACAACTCCCCAACAAAAATTCATCTTAGCCAAACAAGTGATAATTTTCTTTATATGCAATTCATAATTCCAATGATTCATTGAAATGGCTGGGTGAAGTGCAGAAAATAATTTATATTACTGCTAGGAAAATTTGCTTATCCAGAAGCCAATCTTCTGAGCCAACTGTACAGTGAAAAAATGTACCTACATAAGGTGGCAGGGAGATACACCTCAGTGCTCTGCCACTTGGTCACTCTTAAGTCTCTTCCCCAGACACAGGTGCACATGGTTATCGCACTGTGTGCACCCCTATGCTTGAGATGTAACATATGTAATACAGGCTTTAATGCCTTTCAGCCTCAGGTCTCATCTTGTGTTAAAACCAAACTTTTCTGTCTGTGTGCAGAGACAAAACCTAAAGCTAAAAAATGGGGGAGTTCTCTTGCCTGCAGCCCAGGAAGACAGGAACAGCCATAAGGGCTACAAATGAGAGGAAGGAGTACATGCCATATGATAACACTGAAAGCTTGACAAGCTTACAGCCCACCCATAATTTTTCTTTGTCTTGTTACTGTGCATGAAGGAACCCTCCCTCCAGGACGAACAGAAGTGTTACTGCATGTGGTCTAATTCCACTTTGTTCCAGAAAATTAGTTTTCTTTAGAAATGAAGGGATAAAATGTTTTTGAGGCAGTTTACAGTCCTTAGACATGATCTCAATAATTCTCATCTCCTAAAGAGAATATAAAAAGACTGAATTAATTTCAGAGTTTGAAGTGCCAGTATCACAAATAATTTTAATATATTAATGTCCTGAATAAAATTATTTTAAAACATCTGACCTATGCAGTCATAAAAATAAAGAAGTATTTTACAACAAATAATGCAAACTTTTGGGCTGGAGAGTGTAAGATTAACCTTTGCCAGGTCACAAATGAATGAAACTAACGAAGTTTATGTGTCGCGAAGGCTGACTGGAACAAATATCAGATAAAGTGGCACTGCTTAGACTAGCCCGCCCTCACTCAGTAAAAATTCTTGGTCTTGCTAGAAATGCTGGATTTGAGAAATAATGTGTGAAGATCAAATGGTATTTGTTGCACATTGCAACTCAAAAAAACCCAACAAAGGTCTGACTTCTGGTTGAAGATAACATGCCTATTTTTTTGCAATAAGTTCCTAACCTTTCTTTCTTAATGCAACTTTATAGAAAGGACTAAACACAATCTCATGCAATGATATCCAGGTGTAAATTAAAAGGAGGCAGAAGTTTCCCTTTCATTCCATAAAGTGTGAGATCTTTACATGCATCAGTAAGAACATTATTAAACTAAGACTGGATGCAAAAGATTTCATTTCTTGTTCATTTCACTGCCTTTACAACTTTAGGTTTCTCTTTCATTCTTCCACAGTTCGTAAACTTTTTAAAATTAAGTTATTGTAGAATGCAATACTGGTGGAATAATGGTGCCAGTATCAGAGTTTTACAGTCAAGATTTTATACATTGTCAAATGCCTTTCATAACTGTCTGTATGGCCATGTGGTTTGGAATAATGGGCTTTCAAGCAGAGTGGGAGGAGAGTATTGTTGGCATAGAAAAAGCTGCCAGGGGTTGACTGAGAAAACAAGAAGGTATTATTCATGAATGGCATCTTCATACCTGAGGATTTCAGTTCATAAGCTTTATCTTTCAATAAAACTTGCCATAGTTTTGATTTCTTTGTCTAGAGATAAGAAAGAATGGACTTGGAAAAAAAACCCACAGCAGTAGTACATTTAGGGGAGAGGACTGAAATGCAGATGTAGCCTAGAGCAGTGGCTGAAACTCTGGTTAAACTTAACTTAGATCATTAAGATAAGGCCAAAGTTCTATTCTCAGCCCTATTGTATATCTATATCTATCCCTGTGTCTTATACCCTGATTCAGAATCAGGCACTAACTGACACTCTAAAGAAATTGACAATTACGCTGAATAATTCTTGAAGAACTTCACAGTATGTCTACATGATACTGCAAATATTCAATAAAGAAAAGAAGTACTGTGGCTTAAGGAAAATGCATGCCTGAAAGCACCAGGACAGAGAACTTCACATGACAGGGCAAAGAGAATACACTCAGCATCAGATGCAGTTACAAAAAATTATTTTTTTTTTCTTCCCATAGCCCAGTTTTCTCCACTCTTATTGACAAGTCCCTTTTAAATTATTGTATAAAGTTTAGTGCTAGTAATGCTTAGCAGTTCTCTCATGTGGAAGGAGGATGATACTTCATGGACAGCTAACTAGTTATTTTTTCCTGCTTTTAGTTTCCCACAATATCTGTAAGTTCTATAGCAGTTCCTATTTGTTACAGTAACAGTTTCACCTTCTTATTATCACTGCTACTCAAGGACAATTTTAAAAGTTTAATGAAACTCATGTATCTTTACCCAAACATTTTATGTAAAAACAATCCCAAATATATATTTAAATGTCATTCTTTTTTAAAAACAACCATACTTCATTAGACTTCTGCACCCCAGTGTTATATGAACGTCTCTTAAGGAATTTCAAAGCAAACATACAGCTAAATGGCTGTATGGATCCATTTTACTGTACTGTGTGGTTACTGCTAGTTTTAACATTCAAAAACTTCCCTGACAACAGGTCTGTGGATATTATGAGCTGCTCAGATGCAGAATCCAAGCACGAGGCCAGTGCTATGGTGTCTGGCCCAAAGTAATTTTCAATATCACTAAAAATGAGATGTATTCTTACAATGCAACAGGGAGTATAAACAGCAGGATTTTCCCACTTAAATATCTCCTCTCGCTCCCTCAGAGTAATTTGTTTCATTTCAAAACTATGAGAGAAAAATCAGACCACTTAGATCCAAGGCATGATTTAGAACAAAATACTCCTCATTCTGTTACTTTCACTCCACAAATTGTTTTCACACACTACAGTGGAGTGGGGAAGTGTATTCATTGTTTTCATTTTTCTTGGTAAGTTCTAAAGTGCTCCTCTGATGATGAGATTTTAAGGCAGTCATCACTTTCAACCTTCTAATTTCTTGTTTGTCTTTTCTTTTTTAGGTTCTTGGTCAACACATTACTTGAATCTCTATTATGTGACTTCTATTTTGTTTTTACCATTTTGCAAACTAATAAACTTCAATACCAAAAAATTGTCTGGTGGTCTTGCATTCTACAAAAATTTGCTCTGTTTTTTCCTTATTACACAGCTGAGAAAAATAGAGAAATTTGGCACAAATATAAAGAGTAATTTCAGCTCTGAAGAATAAGTATTATAACCTGTCAGACTTTCTTTCCAAACATTCTAAAGTAAAATAAAAAATAGTATTCCAAGTTCTCCATTTGGGGTGCTCCAAATCATTACAGTGGCATGCAACATTTAGATGTTGCAATATTTAGATGGATGCTTCCTTATGTTTCCAGGAGTTTGCAGAGACATAGGCTGTTTTCACATAGATCTCATTATTTTAAACTCGTGAAAGAAATTTTTCACATTTAATTGAGAGTATTCAACAATGGCAATAAGAGCTGTTAATCACCTGAAGCTATGGGTTTAGGTGAGATGTTTTTATTCAGCTTTGTTTCTATTCCTTTGTAGAAGTATACTATTTGCAAATTCACTGCTGCTTGGTTTTGTTTCTCTATTTAATTTCTTGATCTAAATACCCACCAAGTCCAGGGTTCCAAGATTAGCATGATAACTCGTTTGTTTAAGATATATTTTAATAGACCATTACTATGGTAGCTAATAGTGCAGGACTTCAAAATAGCTTGCAATAAATAATATTATAAATAATGGCATTTTAAATGTGTTTTCATTGCAAATGTACTTACTAATCCCCTCACTTCAAAAGAGCATTTTAATCAAGGTCAAATCGGTTTTTAGCAAGGATTTTACTCAGAAAACTGATTCGTAGAGTGCTTGAGCACTAGTATGTCATTTTATTTGGCCATTTCAGTAGCAGATGAGGCAAAGGTTCTGTAAATGGTAAAAGTGACTTGTCATGTTATGGCAATAACCTACCACTGACCTACTGTCCATACAAGGTATCTGATTATACACCTTACCTGTCCGTATGCTATTATAAAACACAGGAATACTGCCTTGACATCCAACTTTATAATCTTTTTATTGCAAGTGTGAATGGCTTTAACTGTCTAAAGCAATTAATATGGAAATGCTGACTGGTCTGCTGTAGTTAGAAGAGTGGTGAGACAAACAGATGTTTCTGCATCTTTTCAGTCTTAACTTACAGAGGTAGAACAGTCACCATAATGAGGTGCAGCATCTGTTGAAGCCACTGGAGAGATTGCCATGGGATGATGGTTCAGACCCAGGTTTTACAAATTGACTGTTCTCTACTGTTTTCCACAGACACTTCCATTGCATAGTTTCAGTGCAAAATGAAGTCAAACACTGCTACTCAGAGCGTTGGGGATATTTCAGATGATGGCTATTCCTGTATTGTTTACTTTCATGTTTTTGAAATGCTTAATCCTCTAAACTGCTCAAACATGAGAATGCCAAAAACAGTTGTTAGGGCTTAAGTCAGGTCTCCCAGCATATGAATTTGACACAATTCCACAAGGTAAGCTTGCCCAGTTAGTTCAGTTGGTTAGAGCACAGTACTAATAATGCCAAGGTTGTGACCCCTGTAGGGGCCATTCATTCATGAACTGGACTTAATGATTCTTGTGGGTCCTTTCTAACTCAGAATAGTCTGTGAAATTAATGTTTATCTATTGAATTTCCACTTTTGTACTTGAATGATTAGTTTGATGTTGAAAAATTTAAAAAACTATATTAAATCTGTTTATTGCATGACTTCAAATCTTGAAAGAATCAGAAAGAATCAGAAAACTTGTAATTAAAGTTATTGATAAAGCCTCAAACAGCAAGCTGAATTACAATTTTTCATCCGTGCAATGGCCAATGCATCTGAAAATGCTAATCAAAGAAAGAATGAATTTGTAATACCACAAGAAATCTATATTTCAGAGGGTTTTTTTAGGTACAGTTACCAAACACAAAATTGCTAAAGGCAGATGTGACTCCCTTTTGCTACTGACTGACTTTCATAAAGACTTAGGGAGTTTCCATTTCCCAAGGAGAGATGGATCTGTCAAAATATTAACCCTCAGACATTCCGTAAAGATAATTCTTTCTCTGGACTGAAAACTTTGTGAGTTTAGTAAGACCAGTTAACTTGCATCAGTGAAAAGGTTATGACAGTCAGACTGTTGTGAACTGCATCATTCTGCTTCTCTCAAAGAGAATTGGCTGCAATGAGGGTAAAGTTGCAGAGCAGTAAAAGTACCCAGGACTTGGCTTTGTGCTTAATGGTTTGCTCTAAATATTCATGCACCTATGAGGAACAAGCAAGGAGTTCTTTGCTTTTTATTTCTTCAGTCGTTGCAGAACTAAGCAATACTACTGACCCCCCCCAAAAAAAAGAAATCATGGTAAAGGTCCCAAAGAGAGATGAGGGCCATGTTGTAACCCTGTGAGCAAACATCCCGAATCAAACACAGAGTCCATTGCCCTGGACAAATTACTCAGCAAAGCAGGAAAGTCAGTAAAACAGGGTTGTTCAGTTGGTACCAAGTAGAAGATTGGCCTTGATGCCAGTGCGTGGAGCACAGCTAAAGACGCACCCTTGAAAGGTTCATTCATAATTAACATAGACATGATTAGGAAGCTGTAGTTGTTCAATGCCCTGAATTTTATTTGGTGTATTTTCAGATTTTTATTTTGGAAATTTAACGTTACCCTTTAAGTTTTCAATGCCAGGTAGAACTGAATGGTTCTGAGAATAATGAGATAAGATTATTATTACTAAGCAGTATTTTATTAGGATAGAAAATACTCCTTTTGGGACATCATGTGAGAATGAAATTTATTTGCATCTTTGGTGCCAAGAATAGTGATAATGAAGCACAGGTAACAGGTATGAGCATTTTCACTATAAACTGAAGGTTTCTCTTGTGAATTACATGGGGTACTACTTAGTAGTACTACTGCATAGAGATGCAGCTCTCAGGCTGTTCTGTGAAAAATTAGACTACTCAAAAGTTTCAACATGGGTATTAAGGAAAAAAGATTGAAACAAGATTTTTTTAGGACTGGAGATGGAGAAGAGATGGGGTCACTGTCAGTGAACTGAGGTTCACTGGAGTCAGTGGAGAAGGAGCTCTGTTGGTTTCACTAGACATTGAACTTGGCTTCTGGAGAATTCATACAGACAGACAGAATGACAGTCTTAGATCATTCTGGCTCTTCTAGCATGCCTTTGCAATTAAAAAGACAAACATAATCAGTAATTATGTGCTGCAAGACACTTGCTGTGACACATTAGGTTAATGATCCTCTTCTCCTAATTCTCCTAATCCTCATCTTACTTGTGCCCTAGTTAAAAATTAAAGGCCTTAGACATAAATTCAGCACTTTGTCTGTACACAACAGCCCTGCATCCAGGGATTTGATGGCATTTCAGGCATTCACAAAATATGTAAATCTGAATGCCTCTACTTGCTGTATCCATCTGGCATTGATATCAGCAGAGCTGCACATCAGGTGATTCTTATTCTGCATTATGGATCGATCTCTTAATTGAACACTTTTTCCTTCATTAGTTATTTTTATCAGCCAGCCAGTATACAAATGTATATATAAGCATTGTAATACTGTAACTTTCATATAAAGAACCTATACAGAATCCTGACAGCAGACTTGGAAAATTTGTCCACTGCCAATAGGAAATGTCAGTGCTTATTAAGCTCATGAATGAAAGGAAATGCCAGGACTTCTTAATGTACAAGCTTCTGGGTTTGCTTATTAATGCAAACCCACCAGAAAAATATCTCACAACAATTTGACCTTTTCCAAACAATAGCTCCTTATTCATGGTCAATTAGAAGTGTTTTCCTCATTTAAAAAAATATGAGGACCAACTAACTACATACCTAAAATGAAGTTGTTGAAATTGTAGTTGATTTTTTTTTCTGATATATTTTACTCCCTCAGCAGAGGATGAATGCCTGCATGCCACACTCCTTTTACAAAGATTTAATATAGCATGGGCCCAGGAAATGGCCTCTTAATTTAGCGTTTACACATCTTTGCCAAGAGCACTTTCATTTTAGATATAAAACTCTCAGTACAATACTGTCATGCCTTTTCCATGTAATACAAAAAATATCTGGAGAGTTCAGTGAACATCTTTGTGGGAGGATAAGTAGTGGCTGAGAGTTTGAATTGTCGTTTTTATGGCTGACATCAGTTTTTAATTGCCTGACATTTTTTCATCTTCAATATGATTACTTTGGGGGTATATCTGAATTCAGCAACTTATTTTATGCCTTCTGTGGGTTCTCTACACCTGAACAATAGTATTTAGAAAAACTTTATGTTGACATTAAATGTGCTAAAGTTGTCTAAATCTTCAGAGTTTGTACTTCTAGAGGTATCATAATACAATTGTCTCCTGCTGTAAAAATCTCATCTACAAGGCAAGCTGCTGAAGTTTAACAAACCATTGTTTTTTATATTAATTATATTGTTTTATATATATATATATGCATAATAGAATGATAGAATAGTTTCAGTTGGAAGGGCCCTTTAAAGTACATCTAGTCCAATCCCTTTACAATGAACAAGGACATCTTCAACTAAATCAGGTTGCTCAGAGCCCTACCCAACCTGACCTTTCCAGGAATACAGCATCCACCACTTCTCTGGGCAATGTGTTCCACTATTTCACCACCCTCATCATAAAAAAAGTCTTCCTTACAGCTCATCTGAAAACCAATATATATATATATGTGTTATATTTAAAGCAAACTTTTTAAATGCAAAGAATTTTTGGGGGTTTTTTCTCATTTCAGTGACCAGGAGGTCAAGTGAGGTGATTCTCCCCTGAGCTCTGCTCTTGTGGCAGTCCACCTGAAGCACTCATTCAGCTCTGGGGCTTCCCAGTAGAAGAACGATGTGAACCTGCTGGAACAAGTCCAGAGGAGGGCCGTGAAGATGCTCAAATGTCAGGAGCAGCTCTCCTATGCAGACAGGCTGAGAGAGTTGGGGTTGTTCTGCCTGGAGAAGAGAAGGTTCCAGGGAGTCCACAGAGTAGCCCTGAAGAATGTAAAGGGGGCCTGCAAGAAAGTTGGAGAGGGATTTTGTATAGGGGCACGTAGTGATAGGACAAGGGGGAATGTCTTAAACTGAACTAGTTTAGATTTAGATTACATATTAGGATGAAATTCTTTATTGTGAAGGTGGTGAGGCACTGGAAGATGTTGCCCAGAGAAGCTGTGGATGCTCCATCTCTGAAACTGATCAAGACCAGATTGGTTGGTGTTTTGAACAAGCTAGTGTAGTGGAGGAAGATGTCCCATTGAAACTAAAACATCTTTAAGGCCCCTTCCAACACAAATTAATCTGTGACTCTGTGCAGGGTCTAGGTCTTTGTTTCATCCATAGTTTCTAACTTCTTAGGATTTAATTTTATCTAAGTCTCATGTAAACAGATGAAAAGATTGATAAAACCAGTTGCAAGTCCTTTTACTGCTGAATTCCACGTGTCATTTGTGTAGGCAAATCACAGCAGTAATGTGACAAAGTTAGACAAAGCGCATCCAACAGCACAGGTGAGTTATCCCTGGGCTCAGGACTGGTGCTGTGCTGCAGTAGAAGCTCAGCAGCCTTTTAGGTGAGCCTATTTTCACGTTGCAAGGGACTAACACAACCTCTGTGGTCAATCACCATCTGTCTCCCTCAGCTGAACTGATAAGAATTGGCAGCTTATGAAAAACAGTGATACATGCACAGACATCATCTTGGTATGCCCTCAAGGCCTTTTAAATTACTTTGCTTGTAATAAGAAGATGCCTGAAGACCTTTATAGTCCATATACAGACCATATGTGTATATATATATTTTTATATATATACACAAATATCTATATGCTGTTGGAATACAAAAATACTTAGCAATGAAGGAGTTAACAGAGATGTTGAGGAGACCTTGGGAGAAGCCTAAGTAGACATCTCTTGACAGATGAGAGACTGCAAAGCTCTGTCTCCTCCCTGTCTCCAAGACACTTGAAGCTACCTCGACTTAGGGGGTACACCCTGACCTTGTCATTGTATTGCTAATATGTCCATTACCATGTGTCTCTCTATAGTTAATGGTGTGTTATCCCATAGTTATAACATCTCCTCTCATGTTTAGCATAAGCCAAACCCTGGGATGAATATTCATGTACTGAGCATATATATTGTGTTATAGTTTCAATAAAGTTGTTCCTGCTTGCCTCCCCATCAAGCGGGGACTGTTAGATTTGACTGCCACAATATGTCAAATATGCTTATTCTGCTTCAAACTTGCTGCAATTTCAAAGTCATTTCAGTACTTCTTTCTCCTGCAGTTATCATTTATATAATCTGCCTAAAAAAATGCTACCACAATCACGTCCTCCAGTGTATGCCTTCATGCTAAGAGAAGGTTGGTCTGTGGAACTGCAGGTTCATCCCACCAGTAGGTCATCCTGCATTAATGCCTCAAGTACTAATGCTAAGAAATCTGTTCTGAGTTTTCTTGACTAATAAGTGACTCTCACTCCTCATCAGTGTAAGAAATAATAGCAAGAGCTTTGTACATAGAGATCACTAGGCCTTGCTTTTCTAATCTGTCCATATCCTCGATCACACCAGAAGCATGAGGATATAACAAGAGAAAAGTGTCTCAAGGCTTTAATATTAGGGAATTAATTTAGACGCGCACTCCTGCCATTTGCCATGGGCAGGATGGTTGCCACCTTCTTCAGTCAAGGATATTCCCGATGCAAAAGTTTGCTCTCCTTACATATTTTCGTTGGCCACTGGGAGGAAATTAGTGTGTAAGGAATGGAATAGTTCATCAACTGGAGAAAAACATCTGTCTTAACAGCTCACAAGTGATTTTGTCTGCAGGGAGTTGCTAAAACTTCTATGTGAAAAGTGGCATGTCACTGGAAAAGGACAAAGCCATCTGCTTGGGTAGATGTCAGTTGCCTGGAGGCCATCATTTTCTGTGAAGTCGCTGTGGCTGGGTAGCTGCAAGCCAAATCCAAAGAGTTGTTTTCATGACACTTTAGATTTGGATTTCAGCTACAGCTATCACATGTCCTCGATCAATGCCAAGCCCTGATGGGGACCTCATAAAAGTTCTGCTTCAGGTGCTGCAGATGATTTCTCGAGGTTTGAATTTGTTTTCACTGATACTGTTGGGTAAGCCATAACAGCTTGAATCTGAAGGGACTGTACTATTTTTTGTAACCACGTTTTATTTTATCACTGGCAAGTAATAGCTTTAACTTCTCACAGAGGGGAACAGAATGACTCTGGCATTCAAGTGATCCAAGTAGACAGCTCAAAGCTGCTATCTACTCTTTCAGACAATATAAACTGACAGTGTGATTATGTGCCTTCAGAACAAGAATGTGCTTTAGAGGCCTGGGAAATACTTACCAAGCATAACTATTCAACACAGAACCCCCAGAAATCTCATTACTCAAACATGTATATGAGGTGTTCTATTCCAGTAAGTCCTTTCTGGGTGGTGGAATTGGTAAATGTTCCTTGGTGGTGGAACATTTTCATATTTAGATAGAGTTAAAGCTCGTTTTTAAAAATGTTTCTGTGGAAATACTATATATGGGGTTTTTTCATGCTCAGTATTTCTTATGGTTGCTCTTCAACACAGCTATTTGTTTTTGTTTTTACTCTGTTCTTCTGCAGCAGTGAAGATCATGGAAGAACCAGAATCATCAGGCGATGATGTTTTTGTGACAGCCAGCACTTATGAAACGTTACCTTTCTTCACTGGCTCAAGTGATCTCTCCACCCCACAGCCTGAAGGTGTTATTACAGATGTGCTGCCATCAGACCAAATAGCACCCCTGCCTGCAGCAACCAGCCCATCCTACAGCCCCTCCGAGATCATCGAGCAGTCCCTTGAATTACCAGATTCCACCGCGCCTACCCCGGCGAGTGCTCCCTCCGATGGCACAGGGCTGGGAGTGCAGGATATCGCTGCCGAGTTAGACCGCATCGGTGGGCTGAGCACAGCAGCCCTGGATGAAGGGGAGCACGGCAGTGGTTACCTATCAGTGCTGACAACCCAACCTGCAGAAACCACCCCAGCTCCTACGCTGAAATATGTAACTACCAGCTCCATGACGACTGCAGGCAAAGGCAAAGAGCTAGTGGTTTTCTTCAGCTTGAGGGTGACCAACATGCACTTTTCTGATGACCTCTTCAACAGGAGTTCGACAGAATACAAAGCACTAGAACAACAATTCCTGCAATTGGTGGGTGAAAAGCAAACTTGAACATATGCGGTAGTAGCTGGGTACAGTTGAAAGGAATACACTGAATGGCGTGGTATTTTAACAGTATCAGACCCTACTACAATCAGTCTGATAAGCTGTATTTTTAAAGGATTCATGAAGTCAGCAATGGAAGTTTTTATTTGCTCAAGAAACTCCAGACACATGCCTGGCATGTAATTTATTTGGCTTTTCCTTAGATTCATGTCAACAGTATAGCAGTGCCAATTACATCAAAGGCTTGTGTCTGCTTGCTGGATTTTAAAATAGGCCTTTAAAAACATATCATAGCTTAGCAGGGGGATGGTGATTAGATATGGATTTTCTCTATGGGTACAATAGTGCAGCAGGTCAGTAACATGCCTATTATGCTATGCCCTAACCTGCCTGGATGGAATGTTTGAAAATAATTAAAGTTGTCTTTTGAGCGAGGTAATTTTTTTCTCTTCCAGCTGAATAAACTCCCCAGCTGCTATGCATTTCATTACAGGGGAAACTGCTGCCCATCCATCTCAACCTATTATTGAGAAAAATGCAGAAGTCCAGAAGAAGATAGTGTTAAATGGAAAAGTTAATTTGTTTGTGGAATTTAATAATTGCATTAAATGCAGGGAAATAAGTGTGTGATGTGTGTAGTTTAATGAGAGGTGACTATAAGAGAAATTAATAGCAGGTAGACACTGGCAGTAAGTTAAAATAAAGGCAAATTTCTGTTTTGTAGCTACTTCCATACCTTCAGTCCAACCTTACAGGTTTTAAGCACTTGGAAATACTTAACTTCAGGAATGGAAGTGTGATTGTGAACAGCAAAATGAAATTTGCCAGGACAGTGCCATACAATATCACAGAAGCAGTACACTGTGTCTTGGAAGATTTCTGTGATGCTGCAGCCCAACACCTCAATTTGGAGATTGACAGCTATTCCTTGGATATTGAGCCAGGTAAGATTGCTTTACTAATGTATGTGCAGAGTCAAAACCAAGCAGATAATATTTTTCAGATTGTTAGAGCTCCAGAAGTACAACTGTTTTGGAAATAAACATATCAGCGATAGCCCACCAGTGATTGGGAGTAATAAGAAATAACAAAATGTTGCAAATAATCTGCAGACATATTTTCATATTATAATGAAAAGCTGGATGGAGCTGCTGGTCAGTGCATGTTCACTGACTGCTTTTCAGAGCCAAGTATAGTGACTCTCTGGAATAAGGGTTGGGTAAAGGTAGGTGTAAGAAATACTCATGTGCAATCTTTAGACATGACATGCAAATCTTGCACCTGAGTATGTAAACAAATTTCTGATGATTATTGCAATATTTTAAGCAAACCATAGTTTAGAGCATCATTCAAGATAGAAGGAGAGCATTTCTAGGAATAACTGGATTTTACAAATATTCAGGACATGACTATATGTAGCACTTCATAGATTTGCAACTCCAGAATCCCTCTTGATTTAATACCTTTCAAATAAGTCTGTAGTAGAAAGTCAGTAACAACAAAACTGGACACTTTTATTATGTCAGAAGCTTAATACTTTCAGAATCTGTATTTTTTAAAAAATTGAAGCCTGAATCTTTCTTCAGGCTCTGGTATCTACTTCAGGGTTGAATTTAATTTCATTGTCATGGAGAATAATGATACCAATATCTGAGTACAAAGATGCCTTTAGACATTTTGGTTAAGCTGTCTCTTTGTGTACAGATACCTGACAATTTCAGAACAAAAGTCCATTTACAATTCATTTAGACATAACCAGTTTTGATTTTACATATTTCCTTGTGGCATAGGTAGTTTGTGGTAAAGAATGTTAACAAAATCACGTATTTCAAACCTTCAGATACTGCCAAGATAAACTGATGTTTTGATGAATAAATTATTGAGTTAATTATAAAAAGGGAACTTTGGGCTACCACATGTTCCCTGCTTTAGTAGTAAATTTTCATTAAATAAAAATGCAAATGAGAAAATCGCTAAAATGCAAACACATTAAATTTTAAAATCTCTCATATTCATCAGTATTGGCTGCTTTACTGATGTGGTATATCAAGAAAACAATATCACCATGAGTTTGCTGAGAGAGCTGTTCTTTCAATGCTTATGAGCAGTAGTAAAATGTCAAAATAGAAGATACTGTGCTTAGAAAGCCAGTATATTCCCATACAGATATTTTAAAGCTCTACTGTGTTTTCATTTCAGAAAACAAACAAACAAACCCCAACCTGTTTAGTAAATTGAGGTAATGTAAGCAAATTCCTACTATTGTGAAAGTAAGAGCCATCTAGTGGTAAGTACATTCTACCAAATTGAAACGCTGATGGGAACTGACAATTCAAAATATAGATCAAAATGCAGCAGTGGCAAAGGACTGACTACACCAGTCACAAATAACATCATAAAGAAAGCCTTTTAAAAATACCTGCCTGCATGCATTATTTCTGTAATCTAAACAAAACGAAAACAGAAAGTACAACAAAGCACGACAGGTATGTATTAAGGAAAATGAACTTTATCACAAAAAAAAAAAAAAAAAAAGACCCTCTAACTTAGCGAAATGCTCATGCCAAGCTCTGCTTGTTGTTAGAGTTTACATGTACACACATAGTCCAGGAGCGAAGTACATATCAAACCAACATGAACATTGTATATAGCAAGGGGAAATCACCCATTTAGACTCACTAGTCTAAAATTCAAAACAGGAACAAGCCACAGAATTATAGAGGGGTTAAAAGTGAATAGCTCTGATGGATTCTGTTTCTACTACAGAAGCATAGCCCAGTGTGTGTCTGAGATTTCCTAAACTACTATAAAGAATTCAATGTTCATTTTTCATTGAAATTAGTATTACTGAGCATCTAATACAGAGCGTGAAGTGGCTGCAGAAGAAATTTCTCACACCAGTTAGTACCTACAAACAGCAGCTGCAATATCCAGTACAAATCTTCTTTCTAAAATACACAACTATAAAGGGCCACACAGTCCAGCTCATACCCATATATCTGTTCTCACTTCCTTCTTTACATTGTCCTTTCCCAGTTTTCTACAATTATCTTTTTTTACCCTTGCTAGATTCAGGCATCTTACTGAAACTGTTTGCTGGAAAGTACAGAATTTGCATCCTCTGGTCTGCTTCTCATCTTTTGCCTTCTAAGGGTTTTACCCCATAGTACACACAGGAAACAGGCTCCATGAGAGATTAGTGTATGGAGACCTTCTCTTTGTCACCCCATCAGTACAAGTTGGGCTGAGCACTGGGTTAAAATTACTCCTTCTAGGCTTGGTTGTTCTTTTGTTTCTTTGGGTTTTTTTTGTTTGTTTTATTGTTGTTTGGGGTTTTTCGGGGGGGGGAGAGGGGGTTGGTTTTGGTGGGGGTTTTTTTGTGTTTTGGTTTTTTGTGTGTGTCTGTGTGTCTGGCTTTTTTTTCCTTGTTTGTTGGTTTTTGGTTTTGTTTTGTTTTGTTTTTTGGGGTTTTTTTTGCATTTCTAGTAAGAAGGTGAGACTGGAAAGGAAAAGTAGACTTGTGTGACAGCTAGAGTTAGGACTTTAAGCTGTCTTTGATTGAGGCCTTCCTGTGAACATCTTCAGAGTCCTTTTCACTTAATCACACAGAGGCCTCCCTTACTCATATTTAAAAACCAAAACAAACAAACAAGGCCTGCAAGCACATGTTTTCTTTAGACCATGACAACATTTCTAGGTTGTACATCTTAGTATTGTGCAATATTTAATAATCTAATTCCCTCCCTCTGTCATGTTCTAAATAGTGTGTGGAGGATCATTACAACTGAAACTATTTCTCACACGTAAGCACGGCTGTAGCACAGCACCCACGAGTATAAAACTAACACACTAAAAACAGGGTAAAAATATCCAAATGTGAAAATGGTTGTCAGTGCGATGAAAATAAAATGACAGCGTAACAGTGATGGGGTAAATAAATGCAGACGTCAGTATAAGCTTGCATGCTTGCGGTGTCATCCACAGGAAGAAGGATGTGTGTCCTTTCATGCCAGGCTACACCCTCCTATTAACATGCCAAAGTGGCAGGCCAGTAAATGTGAATTGTTTTCTCTATCTGCCACAAAGCCTGCCAAGTTGCTTTGCAGTAATGCTTCAATTAATGATTTACTCATCCTTTACAGCTGATCAGGCAGACCCATGCAAATTCATGGCATGTGACAAGTTTTCTGAATGCATAATGAACGAGTGGACAAAAGAGGCTGACTGCCTTTGTAAACCCGGCTATGTCAGCCAGGATGGATTGCCCTGCCGGAGCCTGTGCGAGCTGGAACCGCACCTTTGTGTCAATGGTGGGAAATGTGAGTTAGTTCCAGGAAGAGGAGCTGTCTGCAGGTAAACAGATGGTGATCAACATGAATTCTCTTACCATCCCCCGATAATGGCTATAGCATGATGAAATATACATGGAGTATGAACTTTTCAACAGCATAAACCAGGCTGATAAGCCAAAATTTGAACATTCAGATGCTTTAAGTTACATTGCAATGCCTTTCTAAACTATAAATAGTCTCACCATGGATAAATCCATTTCAGCTTGTTAGTACACATAGAACAACATGACCTAGTTATTTTTTAGAGATGCTTTAGAAATTTATTAGAAATTCAGCATCATTGGCAGAGATGACACACACAAATCCATGCATTCTTTTCAGATTTCCAGATACCTACTTGAAAAATGAAATAACATATTCATGGTTTGGCTATTATTTTCCTAATATGTATTAAAAGGAAAATCTGTATTCATATAAACACACCTATGAGGACTACTCTGATTCCAGACCACCCAATAAAGCACATGAAGGCTGAGGTTACTTTCTGGGAAAGACTCGAAGATTAGCAGATCCTCCTAACTGCAAATATACTCAGGAAGGATTTTCACATGAAATTGCCTTAAGTCAATATTAAGAGCTACCCAGTACCTGAACACATCAATTCTCTTTTCAAAGTATCAAGTTCCTTCTGATTTTAAGACTAGACAATCCAGAGCATTATGTGGATTGTATACTTGACAGGCACACAGTAGCTGACCAGCCAAGTGTATCAGCAAGAAAACCAGAATACATTTGTGTATTCTATCTTAATATAGACTTGACTAGATTAATGATGGGTCTCCCATCTTAAGTTAGGATTAACATCAAAAAAATAAGACCACGGAGCAAATTATCCATAAGATAATTTCACAGTAACAACGATACTGCCATAATCCATTTTCTTCAGCGGGCATCACAGAAAGAATAATAGATTATACTGAATTCAACACAGCTACTGCCAAATTCTTGGCTTGGAGAGTCACAGAAGTGCAGCTGCAGTATTTTGTAGTAGAAATCAGCCTGTGAGCTAGAAACCTTCACTTCAAACTTCACTGAGGTAGCAAGGCCTACTCCTCCAAGACTGATACAACAAGGAAACGAATACTTTTGCCTTTTAGGAAAGCCCTGACTTGATGTACAGTAACAACCAAACCATCATATGGAATTATAGAAGTATTAAAAATAATAAACAATTATGTAGCAAGTTACAAACTTACCCCAGCCTCAGACTGACAGCCTGTGCAGGCTCCAGCAGTCACAGAGAAAGTTACGGCCTACTGTTTTCCCTTGTTTTGTGTGTGAATTCACTCAGCTATATACCATGCTTGTATTTCCACTAACTGGTATCCCTGTGGTCTCACATAAATTAGGGCAATCTTCTCCCATGCTTTAAAGGGAGATATTTATAGAATCATTAAGGTTGGAAAAGAACTCCAAGATCATAAAGTCCAACCTCTGACTGAACATCGCTGTGTCACCTAAATCATACCACTGAATCCAGTTGTTTCTTGAACTGGGGATGGTGACTCTACTTCCCTGGAGAGTTTATTTCAGCGCTTGACAAATGGAGAAATTTTTCCCAATGTCCAACCTGAACTTCTCCAGGTGCAGCTTGAGGCCATTTCCTCTTGTCCTATCATGAGAAGTAGCATGCTGCCTATTTGTAGCAGAATTCTTACATCAGACTTTGCTTCTCAGAGTGAAATCACCACTAAACTTACTATAGGCTTCAAAGATGTGTTCAGACATTTCCTTAAAACACACCTGAACTCCTCAGACTGTAAACTTCAAATGTTATTTCAGTTTCAGCTGTGCGGTTAGAAGTTGGTCAGAGAAGTTTAAAATGCATGATTTCCCTAAAATCTGTAGGTTGACAAAGAATGTATCAGTGTCTTTTTAACACTTGTTCTTATGAATGTAAGAATATTATCTTTCCCTTACTATCAATCACATTATTTTTATGCAGACACATAGCAATTAATTGTAATGGAAATAATGTGCTCATAACAAATTGCAGATTTACCTTTGTTTTCATTTAAGGTACTCTGTATTTTGTACCTTGAATTTCTGTACATTTTTTTCTCTTCCTCCTCATTTTAGATGCCCCGTACGTAGACACCAGCTTTACCAAGGACAGCGCTGCGCAAAATTTGCTCCAGAGCCCACACAACCCTTCACTTTTAAGCCCCTCGTTTTTGGCATACTAAGCCTTGCTTTTCTTTTCATCATTTTAATTATTAAGTTAAGAAGAAAATGCAAAAGAAACTCTAATTTGCAGTAAGCTGCTCACAATCTTTTTCTTCACATTTCAAAATATTCCTTTTGTTTCTTTTGCAATTTAAAATCTCACCTAAACAAAAACTGTTCTGCATTGTAGAAGTCCTGCTCTCAGCAGCTGCAGTTCAGAAAGTGCTGTAAGGATTAATCCTGCTTTTGAACACGATGAGCCCATATCTAGCTTTTGCCACACAGCTTGCAGTGTAAGTGCTTGTCTCGGATCCCCAGGGATCATTGATCATGAAGCATTACATGAACTTGAAAACACAATTCAGCCTGGAGGTAAAATGCATGAAAACCCTTTTCTTAGCCCTCAGCAAACAGCCTCACCTGAAATAACAGGTCCATCTTCATATATTAACCCCACAACTAAATCAAACTTGAGTCTATTCTCTTGCTTGGCAACTTCAGAACTACCAGAATACTAACATATTCATTGCTTTCCATATCTACTCCTGTGTAGGTTTCATAACAGGACTATAGAACTGCTTTTCTTACAGCTCTCTTGCATAGCTCTGCAGTCTATCCTCTCTGAGTGCTTTTTGTGACTTAGTGAAATAATTAGTGGTTTGAGGATATTTTTTCTAACTTTTCTAGGTCACCAGACCAGTTTGCAAAGCCAAGACTGACAAGTTAATCTCTGAGATTCTTCGTTTCCAGCATCAGCCAGACAAAACCAAGGTTTGTGGAACTTTAAAAATTTGTTGTTAACTGTTTGTCAATATTACCAGGAAGCCTCTTTGTAGTGATTCGATACAAAGAAAAATTCAGATTTTCTGGATGCTTGACATGACAGCAATTTCTTCATAAGAGGTTTTATTCAACAGTTCTATTCTGTATATCCATGTACTAATGTGGCAACCACTGTAACATGCGAAGGAAGAAGTAATACCCAAAATGACAAAGTAACACAAAATGTAAACCAAAGGGGAGGTTTAAACAGCAGTTTAAAAATTTAAATTAAAAAATTAATGATCACTTAAAAATAATTTGAGCTTGGTTAAGCTACATAGAGTTTGAACAAGTAGGGATTCTAATTTGAGCAGAATATTGCTCACACCTTAAATATTATTTCAACCTTTACAACTTGACATTTCTTGTACCTTTGTGGTGGTGGGGGAAAGTAGACAGAAATGTGAAAAACTGCCAGACTGTTTCTTACTTCTGATGTATCTGAGTATGTCCTCTTGAAAGGTAGACAAAAAGTTTTTACTTTTTCTGAATCACAGTCCAGTTAGGGACCAAAAGGGTTTGATATAGCTGTTAGTACCCATGATTATATCGGGGACTGGAGCACAGAGACAGAGGTGCACAAAGCAGCAGGGAGCAGGACTTTGGAAGATCTTAAGAATTAACTGGTTTCATTGCTTACAAAAAAACACAAGCACAGATGTTTGCAATTAGTATTTTACACCCATCTTAAAAGAAATGTGCCTGTAGGTAATTGAGACAAATAAACTTTCATACTAGCTAAACTACTTAAAATTACTACATGGAAAAGCATTAAATATTTTATGAAAGTAATAAAATGGCACATCTGTGAAAGAAAACAAGGTCTGTGGCATCAAGACTATTTGAATTGCCAAAAGTATATAGACAGAATTCTTCTCAAGGTCTAGTTAATTTAATGAGAAGCTGGGCAACCAGAAAATTGAAATGGGTTCAAAAAAATTAGGTGGCAATATATGGTTTACATTCACAATAAGCGTTTACATCACCATCATATACAGAACATCCTTAGTGACCTGAAAAAAAAAAGTCCATAGAGGAAAAGAATGTATGAAGAACAGCTTTCATGAGCTGAAATTAAGAGGATCACTTTGATATAACAATCTAAAAAAATTTTTTTAGAATTTTTAAAACAATATGGCACTTAAATTGAGTTTTCAGGAGCATGTGAATCTCCAGAGCTTGTAGGCCAAATTGAGAATTCCAGTATTTAATTTCTGTTTTGCAATCTGTAATGAAAGCAGTGACAACTTTCTGGGATATATTATCTACAATAAGTATGGCTCTGTATTTATAAAGGCATATTTGAAAACAGGCACAAAGTTCCAGTAGAAGCTAAAATAACCCTAAATTCCTTCCTAAACATGTATTTCTAGAATCACATGGAAAATTACTGCAAAACTTGGTTATTGGAGGGGCTTTTGGTTGTGTGGATTTTTGCCCAGTCAAAAAAACCTAACTACCTTTAACAGCTCCAGGGATTGGGCATCCACAACATCTCTGGGCAACCTTTTCCAGTGCCACACCACCCTCACAGTAAAGAATTTCTTCTTTGGATTGGATACATCCAATCTAAACCTACTCTCTCTGTTTGAAGCCATTTCTCTCTTGGCCTGCCATTACATGCCCTTGTAAAAAGTCTCCCTCCATCTTTCTTGTAGGCCCCCTTCAGGTATTGGGAGGCCACTAGAAGGTCTCCCTGGTGTCTTCTCTTCCCCAGGCTCATGGAAATACAATGAATTAGAAATTATCTCAAAGGGTTTTAGTGTGACTTTGCCTGTGAGCATTATATATATAGTAAATTTTCAAATTCAGCAACACTTTTCAAATGTCTTATGAGACTTTCTGTTACAGGTATTAAGAAAAGATGATCTGCATTATTTAAGACTGGACTTCAGGATGATTATGCACATAAAAAAAAATTCAAGGATTCCTAAAGAAATAATGTTTTGGCTCTAAAATTAGTACACCTTACAAAAATTGTTTTACTGAATGAAAGGAAGATGACCAAGTTGAACACCTATTTGACCAGGTATAAAATCTGCCTGGTGGGAAGTCACCACTGTTGAGATGCATGCATTATTCATCCAGTGCTTACAGGTCTTAATTGTTTTATTTAAGAGCTGAGTGCTAGAAACAGATTTTGCTGAGATGTGACATTTTTCAGTATTTGTCAATGGAATTTCACCATATTTTTGTACCCTTTTATTAACCTTTCTTACACATCTTAATGTAAGTGGCAAACAGAAATACGAGCTGTCCTTGACCAAAGGACACATAAAAAGCATTTGGGAACTTCTTAATTCTCTCCCTACAATGCTCACAATGCATAGCACACAAAAGTCAGAGGGTTTTTAAAGGTTTCTATGAACATTGTTTATACATATGTACATATACACTTAACTGCTTAATTTCTGGTAACAGTCAAACTATCACATTACCCTAAGACTTCAAACTCTTTGCTTAGGCACAATACCTAGAGTTTCATCTTTTCAGAACAAGATAATTATGCTCACAAGCACCCTCCCGGTAACAAGTAGACTAGCAGCGCACATAAGCATGCACACTTGAAACTCGTATGCACACAAGTCATTTTGATAGGTTACTATTAGTCGTCGTACAAGAAATCTAAATATTTTGTAGGCTTATTAATTTATGCACTATGAATCCACACTCCTGATTCAAGTATGAGTGTTATTTTACCTTGAGCATCTTTTTCTTGAGTACATCTGTATTTATATCCTGCACCAGTGTTGTACAATATTCAGGCACTGTTTGCTGCTCGTTGCACACCAGAAGTCGTACTTACAGCTCAAACTGAGCTTCTACAAAGTTCATGACTATACTGGATGGCAGCTCCTCGTTCAGATGTGAAACTTTTGCGTATTGAGGACACCAGCTGATTTCAGCAACAATTCTTCTCACTCTGCAACACACAGTTACCACAGCAGAGACTGAACTTTAGTTGCCCTTGTTATGTACACTCAGAACTGTTTACGAATTCCAAACAACAGACTGCATGGATTTGCCTGCAAAAACACCAAGACTGGTGACAGTACACTAATGAAGACATTGCACCAAGAATACAAGGTTGAGTTTCTACAGCTGAAATAGTATTTTTACTTATTTTATTTAAGTAGGGAAACAAAAATAAAGAAGCCTAAGATGTGGTCTTACACAGTAACATTTCAGAATAAAACTACTTTAAAAATACTTCTTGCAGGGCACTGGAAGTCATCCTTGCCAACAAGTGTTAGCTTTTCACTATTGCTCATGTAAGCTAAGACTGCATTAAGAATGCTGATAGCATTCCATTTTTTTTCCATTACAAATGTATTTTTGTATGTGTTTCGTATAATTCAAGTCATACTAGTTATCACTAGCCAGATTAAAAAGTAAGTCATTTTAAAATGTGTATTTTAATAATGATTATTCATGATTGTATTTATCAAACTCAATTATTAATTACCAAATATATTTGCTGGACGTAAGCCTTTTGTATTTCCATAAAACATAATAAAACTATTTACTTGAAAATTTCACCGGGAATTGAACCAGTACTTAATCTCAAACTATAACACATCATATTACCTTAAAACTAATGTTAAATTACAGCTGGAGATAAAAGCTATAAGGAAAGTGAAATTACATTTCCTAGATAACAAAGTCTGAATTACTTGAATATTTTTATATTAAAAAAACTACCATTCTGATTTGGCCCTGATGACAAGGAAGTTTCCTGATTCATTTTGAAGGGGAAAGCAAACAAACACGACAGAACATCTCTACTTCAGACAAAACACTTCCCCCAGAGCATATGAACTCAAAGAAGCAGAAGTGGTTTCAGTAGTCACAGACTGCCATGAAAAATGAAAAATATGCAAAGAGTATATGGCATTGCAAATGATGCATATGTTGGAAGTGATAGCAATAAATGTCAAAGTAGTAGTAATAAAAGTAAAAAGATACTTGTTTCAATAAATACCGGAAAATTAGGGATGAGACATAGAAGTAACAAAATCAGAAGTTTTTAATATCAGAATACTATTTTGGAAAAATACTTGCCTTAGAAAGTAAAGACAAAATCTTTACCAGAGTAAAACTTTAAAAAGTAAACACCAAAAACATCTGATAGAAAAGCAGCAGGCAGTTCCAGCACGGAAATCCTTTTATCCTTCTCATAACTTAATTTACCCTTACATACTAGGCTTTAAATCTTCAAAGACAAAATGGTAAGAAGATACAAATGAGATTTCAGTATGTTTACTCTTTATTTTTAATTTTCAGTACAGTATTAGGACGTCATTTATTACTTTAAATAAAGACTTTTGAGAAAAACCCAAAGGATTAAACTATGCAAAATAAAAACAAACAATCTCACTGGATGAAATACAAGTTTTAACAACCGTGTGATCTTTGAAGTAGCATTCTCAAGAAAATGCATATTCCTGGGTCACTTAGGATTGTAGACTAGTGTGGTGATTCTCTTCCTCTCCCTAGTTTTGTGGACTGTTTCAGGCAGGTATCAGCTAAAACAGACAAGTTCATTGAGAGGCAAGACAAATGTTTTTTATTTTTTTTTTTAATTCAACACAGAGAGAACCAAATCAATGTGCTTTAAAACCAAATTGAATTTTTCTCTGTAACCACAGATCAGAAGGGCATTAAGTCATACTACAGTGGAACAGAACAATGCCCTTCTCCCTCCTTTTTTATTTCTTCTCCAAATCAACCAACTGTAAAATTATTTAACACAGTAGATGGGACCATGGAAATAATTGGTAAGGAGATGAACATTGCTTGACATGTTAAAAAAAATAAAAATAAAATATTCTGAAACTAATTGAAAATTAACTTTGTTACACAAAAAGATCAGTGAAACAAAGAGCAGATGCTGCTTTTGGTGCAGAGAAAAAGTAAAAAAAAAAAAAAAGCAGCCTGCTACTGTGCAAACTAGAATGTCCTGATTTCTGGAATCTATCTTCTGCTTGCCTCAGTCATACTTCTGGAACACTGCAGAGAGGTGGGAACATCTCATATGAAAACATCCAGCCACCAGACCCTCTTCCACTATTTCAAAGTCCATTTTATTTTCCTGATTGCTCATATTTGTTAGCAATTTAGTTAACAAAAACTCCCACACCCCATTCTGAAGAACAAATTTTCTTTCTTATGCCAGTCAAGGTAATCCTGGCATAATCAAATAAACAGATTGGAAAAATTCTGAAAATTTTATTTAAGTTTCCCACAGGTATGTTTATACACATATTTACTAAAATAATTAAGCCTATATATATGTATAAACATAAACACACACTTAAGTAATGAGGTTCTTTGCTCACTATGTTCAGGCTCGTAAGATCCATGGGGTTTTTACAGGTGTATGTATATACATACATACATACATACACACATACCCCGAGACTGAATGTGTTAAGTCAAACAGCTAAAAACACAGGTCAGTTAATCATGAGTGAGCCCAGCTCCCTGCAGTGCTAGATTTCTGGAGACTGGAAGTTGTGAAACTTAGGTTTCTATGCAGTAACACATTAAACCAGTAACCCAGAGCTCCTAAACTGCACCTTTAAATTCATGCAACACAGTACAGGTTTGCACAGAACTCGCTAGCCAGCAGTCTGATGCACTGCTCCTTTCATCTTCCAGAAAAATTATGGGTTTAGTGTAGAATCTGGGTGAAATGAAAACATTTTCCTTTGCAATCATATGACCAAGCAGGCAAGTGGGTATGCAGAAGAAGCTGAGATTCCCTGATGCAGTGGGTTTGTACAGAGTTAACTACTACTTGAGCATCTCCACAAGTATCACAGTAAGGAATGTATTTATAACAACAAGCAGACTGTGGCACGGAACCACAATCTACGGTCAGCATCAGGAGCTTTCCCTGTGCTACAGAACTGTACCTCTTGAATATTATTAAGTATATTTATGCATTTAAAAACTAATGTTTCCAAGAGGTTTCAAACTGAGTAAGAGTGAGGAAATTATAATGTAAACAAAGTTTGTCAATTAAAAGAGCAAGACGTCATTTTTTTCATCAGGTTAAATGAGTAATTGGACATCAAGCTACTTATATTTTTACTTCCTATTGGAGAGATAATAAATAGTCAAGTTTAATTTGATGAAAAAAAATGGCCAGCATAGTAAAACAGTGTTCACATAACTGACAGAGATGCACCTTAAAACTGTATGAAGTTAATGATTCCCACTGACAAAAACTCCCAAAACAAACTGTTACAACCTAAGAAAATTGAGAGGAGATTACGATAAAGCTCAGCCTCCAAATCACTATATTTCAGTATTCTAAAAATCGTAACTATTTCATCAGCACATACTATTAAAATGAAGCATTTTGTTATTGGACCAATGTTTTACACAGTCTAACAAAAGGCAGAGACCTTGTATATCTTCATAAAGTTAAAATAAACAGGATATCTGAGGCTCAGACCTCAATATTCAGTTAAGTTATATTGACACCAAAAAGCTGAACATATTTCCCTTATGCTATCCTTAATCTTATGACTCCAGATAAAAGACTTGGACAATTTTGCATAATATGTTGAAATTACACTACCTGGCTAAACAAACTGCCCAAGAATTCCTAATGGAAATGTGGTCAGAAAAGTAAGTCTTAATCAAATTTGTATTGAAAGAAAAAAGAAGAAGAAGCTAAGAAGTGGTATAAGCCCTAAGGAGCAGTGCATTCTTTGAGGACCTCCAGTATCACACTATATTGACATTTACGAATGCTCTTCTCGCAATGTACAGAAAACCATTTCTCTTAAATCAAGACTAAGAATCAATTAAATAGGAATTTATGGGTCTCAAGTTTAGAAGGATTTCTCATCAGGCTTTGGGGGGAAAAAAAAAAAATCACTAAATACAGACACTAACCAGTTTGCAAATCAGGACATAAAATGTCTCAGATTATATAAAAGTATACTCCAACTTCTCCGGAACAGAAGTCAAAGCTAAGGCCTCTCAATTCCAGTTATTAGAAACATCATACCCTCTTTACTAGACCACTTGAAGCCAACTATTCAGTGTTTTGAAGCAGGAATTTTATAAAAAGATGGTTGCAATGCAGTTCTTTGTAATGAGTACTTGAGACAGATTGTTTAAAGTTGTTAAGAGTTCTGACAGAAGCAGTTGAAGAAAATGGAACATATAAACAAAACGCAACAAACTACACTGACTGAAGTTTCTTCAAGGTCCTCATATCTAGTAAAGTTCACTACACAAATTCAACATCACAAAGTACAAATTAACAAACCACATGATTAATAAAATCTGTTCACTTTATATTAAGCATCTCTAATATGATTATAGAATGTTTACGCCCCCTGTTGCACAGAGGAACTCTTCCCTTTGTATCACAGGCGAGGGTTCTCATCTGGAACGCTACAGTGCAAAGTGCCCATTTATTTCAACAGGTTCTGCAGCATCGCCGTGGCGTATGTAGGACGAGCCTGTTTGCTTGCAATTGCGTTCTGAAGATACTGGATACCTCCGCAGCGTTCCCAAATTTCTTCAAACTGCCTCGGCAAAATTTCAGCACCTCGCTTTCGGGTTAAGCCAGTCTCTTCAAGATTAAGCTCACACATATCCATATCATCCTTACCTGAAATGGTAAAAGGGAAAAAATGAAGGCTTTCATGACGTTCAAAAGAATCATTAATAAAAATTAGATCTTTGATAATTAGTTTCCCCTCTCTCAAGCTCTAGTTTGTTAAAAGACTTCAAAGCTTCAGATAGGGAGAAGAGTCCTCAGAAAAAGGTTTTGTTTTGTTTCTCACAGAGCACTACAGTGGTATCAGAACAAACTAGTATCAGATATTGCAACTGTAAAAACTGTGCTTAAAAATTGAGCAAAAAGTTAAAAAGGAAAGAAGCTGACAAGATCAGCGTCTTGATATATTCTCCTGAAAACCATTACAGGATGACAACAGCATTTTATTTTTTTTTACATATATTTTCAGTTTTAGGACATTTCACAGTGAGTCGCTGCTAGTATTTGTTTAAATGTAGCAAAGCAACTAAGAACTCTAGACTTTTGACCAACTAGGTAATCTGTCAGCCTCTCAGCCAGAACAGTGTTTACCAAATGGGACCAACACAAGAAATCCAACAAAAGGACGGGTGTAGCTCAAATATTAAATTGTAATCTTATTTTTAATAGGTAGTTCACTGAATGTGGTACTCATGACAGTAGTGCTCCTTTTAACTACGAGTTCTGACAATGAATAGTAACGGTATAAGGGATTTTATTAAAAATAATTTGCAGCTAAAAATCTTTTGTTGCTAGTAAAGTATATTTCTGAAAAACAAATTGGTTATGCACTTTTCCTTGGTCTCTAAGTTAAATACAAAAACTCAAAACACAGAACCAATAAACAGCACTTCTCCAGTATTTTCTCCCCCTTTCATTATCCTTCAGAAAAGCTGGATATATTTCACTACCAGACAAATATTTACTACCCATAACAATATTGAGTTTTTATTTTAAATGTTTAAAACTAAAAAGCTATTCTCCTACATTAAGAAGCATAAATAGGGTAAAAGCACAGTTTGCTAATAGCTCCCTACTATGGAATGACAATATAACACACATACAAATTGTTTTGATACAAACTAGTTGCAATTTTTCAAAGCTAACTACAAAGCAACACAACGATGAGTGGAACCTTCACAGATAAATTCTGATGTTTTATTCTGATGCTGTCTCCAGTTCAGTGAATAATCTGAGGACACTTAATAAAACCATTTACATTTGAATTCCCATCCTGCCTATGGCTTCCCAAATTGAAGTATATGTACAAGTAGAACACATGGCCAAATGGTATTCTGGAAAGTGTGACCACCATCAACAACAGTCCCAAATCCTCAAATTCTGCCGAGATAACAACTGCTGACGAAAAAAAAAGCAAAAAAATTAAAAAGATAACTTGAGAAACTTGTATCCTCAGCCTCTTTTCCTAAAGTAACCTAGGAACTCCGAACCTTTTTGAACAAAGTTTTGAATTTTGTTTTCAATACCAACCCGCTACAAGGAGAATGGGTGCCTTGTCAGGATGAAGTTCCATTTGTCGAGCAATCCAAGGCCCATCAAAATGCGCGTACCACCAACCCTTCTTCTTGTTCTGGGGGTCTTTGTATTGGTCCGCGGGGCGGATGAAGGGGATGCGGAAGTAACGCTGTTGCCGGTTCATTTCAATCTCTTGCTGTCTGCCCGGTAGCTGGGCTGTCGGGTTCTGTTGTGCTATCATATAGGAAACAAAAAAAACCCAAAAAATAAGCAAACAAAAATTTGGAAAACAAGAAAACCAAATTACTACTTGCCTGATTAACCAGCAAACTTAAAAAAAAAATAAAAACAAACCAACAAAACAAACAACTCACAAAACCTCCCAAAATCTGAGAAATTCCCTCTGAATTCTCATCAAACCTAAAAAGGACTCCCATATAATGTGCATTCTGTTAATCATGACAGCTACAATGCTGGTCAGGAAAGGCTCATGTTAACTATTTTATCTGTGTGTTGATCAATGGAATGTTTAGACAAAACAAAGCAAGTAAAATAACACATCCTGCTTTAATTCAATATTTAAGGCAAAACTTCCCATATAAAATTTCTTACCAACCACAAACATTTATCAATAAGTGCTTTAGTTCAGTCGATCTCTTCATAAAACGAGATCACGAAGATACAAAAATACAAAGCATCACTTGAAGATTGTTGACAGTCAACACAATAAGTGTGTATTATAATACTGTTAGAAATTACTAATTTGTTATTAGAAATGTTGACAACAAACAAATACTGCTTGTCACCAACACAGTAAGTGTGTATTATAATACTGTTAGAAATTACTAATTTGTTATTAGAAATGTTGACAACAAACAAATACTGCTTGTCACCAACACAGTAAGTGTGTATTATAATACTGTTAGAAATTACTAATTTGTTATTAGAAATGTTGACAACAAACAAATACTGCTTGTCACCAACACAGTAAGTGTGTATTATAATACTGTTAGAAATTACTAATTTGTTATTAGAAATGTTGACAACAAACAAATACTGCTTGTCACAAAACTTTCACCAGACAATCTTCTGCCTAGCCTTCTATATGCTAAACTCTGTCAATAGTACTACTTTCTGGCTGCTTTGTGTTTTAAAGAAATTCTTTATTTCAGACCATTAAGATGAACCAACCAAACTTCTAAAGAGGACCAGAGCTACCTGAAGTTTTTTTAAGCTTCATATATATTTTTGCTAAGTATTTTCCATATGCATTTTTACAGTCTGAGTTCCACACATTTCAGTTTCTGGAGAGAAACTTTTTTCACATAAAAGTACATACTCTATGTTAATTCATCAGTTTATCCAACTTCTTATTGTTATGTATACACTATGAAAATTAGTTTTAAACAGTAAACACTCTTACAAGCAAGATCCTTTCCATTAATGATTGCCTTTTGCAAAAGTTTGTTCCTGATCTTGCTTTAGTGGTTTCTACCATCACTGTTACAGATACCCTGTTCAAGAAATCCTCTGAACATGGATCTGTGCCATCTCTATAAAAGAGAATCAGTACTAACAGTTGCATGTTTCAGCATAAATGGAATAATTAAAAGTGAATTCCATTTTTGTTCATTATCTTTGCTGCTTAACAGACAATTTCTGAGCTAATATTTAATAATATGAAAAATGAAAATCAGTTTTAATATTGTATTTTTAAAGTAATGAACAAGAATAATATAGACGAGCAACTTCAACTTGAAACTTCTTCTGCTTAGATTCAAGCAAAACCAGTTTTTCCTGAACATAAAGTGCAGAACCTCAAAAACCCCCATGTGTTACACACATTATATCCCCTTTTTTAGTTCATGTCTGCATAAACAATAAGAGGGAAGAAACCCCAGATTTTAACAGGTGAAAGCTACTTTTATACATCAGCTCTGCTAAAACATATACCCTGCAGAGAGAGAGTTTATAAGAAATGAATTCTATTTTCTACAGATTGTTTGAACATCTATCTCAGCAGATCAGTGCCTTAGTATTGTCAAATACTTTTTGCACTGCAAAAGTAATTGCTAAGGCTCATTTCTAACCTATGAATACCTAAATCCAAGAGCAAATCTAGAGGACAGGAACACTAAGCCAGTATAGCCTCTACTTCTCACTGCTATGGAACTGTAGCTCTTTATTCAGAAGAAACCATCACCTGAATGTTAGTTTGTGTGCTAGGAAAAGAGTTGTTATATTGAGTTGATTCCAGAGTTTTGCTACAATGAAAAGCCATATGCTGACAGTAAAAATAATATCAGAACAAGCAAGTTATTTTGTAGGGGATGTGGAAAAAAACAGGAGATTATATCTTAAAATAACCCACACAAAAAGGTTATTTCATTTTCCCTTCCCACTACTGCTCAAATGGGTAGGATTTCATGAAGACAAGTACATTTGTAAATTACTAGGAAAATGTACAATTAACATCAGATCAATAACATTGCAAAATTGTAAAATAGATTAATTTTACAATTAAATTCAATGGGCAAGTGTAGCAAAACACTGGATTAATGTTAGTATAGAGCTCTCAAATCTTCCTATTCTTCAAAGTTAGCTTAAATAGCCATCTCCTCACTTACTTGAGTTGTTCAAAAATGGTGCAAAATCTGTGAACAAATATTACATGTTGAACAAAACATGCAAATGCTGATTCTTTAAAAGTTATAGTTTCATTACCTCAACATTTGTGTCCAATGCTGATGATAAACAAATGGGAATTCTAGTTGCAAAATAAACACAGATACTGAGTATTTTTATTAATTTTCTACTTCTATTTCCATCAGGATTTAATCTTGAAATTTATTACTTATAATTTCTGATGCCATTTACAAAAACTCAGTTGTATAAATGCTAAGCACAGACTGCTGTGACAAATTTGACAAATTAATGCAGTACTTTTCATTTTTTACATTTCTGCTACAAAAAAAAAAAATTCCAGACCTCTGGAATACCAAATCTGCCTATTCCAATAATAATATATAAACTAGTGTTTAGCTTCTATACTAAAGAATTTAATTGATACCTATAAAATTATATGACATCAATGAAGAGATGAAAAGAAGAAGCTGCATTATTTGAAGCACACATCCACTGACACCTGAAAGACTTTTAGCTTAAACACTTAAGAAATCAGAATCCCTTCCAACTACCTTCCCAGATAACGACAATACACAGATGTGAAATGCCCATATAGTGTAATTCTTTGTAACAGGAAGAATTATTCAGACATTAACAAGAGTCTCTAAAGATAGCTATCAATTTTGTCTGAACCACAATGTTCTTTTCCTCACAGATATGATGCCATGTTTCAAGAAAAGTAAAAAAACACGAGAAACACTGAAAAGAATGCTGTAAATTCCTGAAAAAATGTGATGAGAACATGAATATTCCAAATTTTGTGTGCACAAATCTAAATATTTTCTGGTCTTTGACACTTCCCATCAGTAATACTGTGCATGAATATGTGTTTTATCCATTTAGCTCCACAGAGAACTTGTGAACTCAAATTCAAAGCAATTTACCACTTTGCAGAGGTGCTTCAAATGCCGTTTCCTGCCGTTTCAGTCACTAGCTTTCTGAAGCACTTAAAATGATACTACTGGGTACAGTCAATAGGACCCATTCTTCAATATCTTCTTCAGGGATCAGATTTCACCTGCCATATATCTGTACCAAAATTCTCTGAAAATCTCAAATTCTCAGGCAATACTCAAGCAATACTCAGTAAATGAATGAAGGGGAAGAAGATGACTTTTTATATGAGCTGAAAGAAAGTAGAGCACCCATATTCCCTGAGATCTTTATCCTCCAGGTCCCAAAACAATGTTTTAATCCCAGGCTAATGGGACTTTGGGGAGAGCACTTTCTCCCCATCTTTCCTTTCCTCTGCCTCTCCCATCAGCAGTGTGGTAGGAACAATATCAGCACTCACAGAATTTTAAAAAAGAGAATGTAACCTATGTTACTGTGATGTAAATGAGAAAATTATTAGCATCTTTTAGAAGTATCTGTATTTATTTATATAGCTATATATTATGAAATGTGCCTAAATCAAGAACTAATTTTAACAGATGTGACCTGGATGTCAGAAAAGGTTAGGGAGAGCTATTCAACACAGGTAGCTGGGTCTGTTAACGTATTTCAATTTCTGCAAAGTATTTGCCAGATTCAACCTTTTCAAATATATTTACCTTAAATACACATAAAAATATTCTTAAAACCCCTTAGAATTTCCTTCAACCTAGGAAACCAAAAATTCACCAAATGATTGTGAACACAAAATTGTCTCTCCTCACCATAGTCTGTGACCGATTTGGGAGCACGCTGTTCAGTTTCTGCATTGCGTTTCTTATTCTTGGATTTCCAAGCATGATACACCTTTAGCCTTCGGTGGAATTCTTCTCTGCAAGCTGCCAACAGTTCAATATCTATCCCAAAGACAAGGAGGGAAGGGATGAGTGAGAAAAATCAGAAAAATTAATTATTAAATGCTTTTTCATATCGATAGGTATATAATGTGAGATCAAGTTGAAACTGTAACATGTTACAATGTAATACATTAAAGTCTCATTCTCTGCGGCACAGGGCCTGTATTCTACGACCAAGAAATTCCCTCAGAGTTCTATGTATCCTTTCCTATAGAGCAAAGACAGTCTCCAAAGTAGCAGTTGTACTGGGATTTAGGGCAGTGAAATGATACAAATAAAACTCTTACATCACTAAATTTGCCTGTTGAGATTATCACAAGACAACCAGTACAGAATCAGACAGAATTTCACTGCTGAACTTCATTTCTGTAACTGCAAGAAAGAAAATCAGCAATTTGACTGCTCATATGTAGGTTATTTTTTCACTTGTATATTTTAATTTTTCTGAATTTCATTATAGTAAGAGACTGAATGATTGGAAGTTTTTTTTCCCTTAGTCATCTAGGAATATCAAAACTAGCTTCACTAGGGATGAACACACATTAACACCAGCTATTGCACCACCATTGCCCCAGTTTTGTAGATGTAAAAACAATGTAAGAGAATGGATTTGATTACCGATTTCTATCCAGAGAGAAATGATCTTAAATCAGAAATTAACCAACTGCTTTCAATCAGAAACAAGAAACAGTTGTATCTAATAAAGGAATAAGTCTTACCTATTTCTATATTCAGACCAGGGTAAAGGTAATTAATGCCCCGTGAGCTTCCCAAAAAAAAGCTAAACACTTGGAAAATTGCCAAATAATCTGAATACCGAAGACATAAAATATTTTACGCTGTGCTTTACATTACATATTTGCTTTCTTTGTAATCTGGTGACAACAAGAAGTGATAGCAAAAAATTTCTTAGAACACAAAAATTCCAGGTAAAGCATAACAACTATTATACCCATTGTGGAAATACACAAAACTGAGAAAATTTAATTAAAAATTGTAATACATATTTTATGGCCCAAGCAGCTTAACTTCATAAATATATAATCACTAAAAGAGGTAACAAAGGAAATTTTTCCTTAATATGGAAATACCTACATTTGTTGTTGTCTTTGGGGCAATAAAACTTTTTAAAATTTGTTATTAATTCAAATCTGAAAAAACTTTTTATCTTTCTTATAGGAAGAAAGTAACACTTTTCATACAACTGTAACTTCACCTCATTCTCAAATGAGAAAAACCCCCACTTACCACAGGATGTATTGATCGTATCGCGAAGCTCTGCGTATTTCCACTTACTGAGATCGTGCTTCTTAGTACCAGCAGCAGCTTTTGTGGCTTGCACTGCAGGACCCCTACGATTAGTTAAAAAATATGTATGTATTTTTTCAAGTATTAAACAGGAATTGCTATAAGAGGAGGAAGAGATTTCATGATCAACACTGCATCATTCTTATTACCAGGAAAATCAGTGGCAGAGGGACTGAATTCAAAGGCAAAATACCATACTATTTTCAAGTTGTTCAAATTAAGAGAAAATGAAAACACGTCCAAAATCACAGTCATCTGATTGGCTTCTTAGAGATAAAAGGGAATTGCCACTAATAGCGCTTTTGTATGAAAAGGTGCATATTCTATCTCATCCCATGCTGATGTGAATTTTACTTGGTACTAGCCAAGATGCAGAAAACAGACAACAAAGAGTGGTCATAGAAACTTTCAGTTCCATTCAAAAAACAGTCAAGGAGAAGTATTTCTGAAGTAGAACAAGGAGAAGGAAGAAAAGGCATTTCCTCTGCCCTTTAACACTGGATTAGGACAAAATCCTTGTTCCAAAACCTGACAAAATAGTCCATATCTTTAACAAAAATCTAATTTGAGAGAAGAAATCAGATTAATTCTGCCTTAATTGTACAGTGGCTGAGATCAGTAATATTTATTTGTGAAGGATATGAATCATCAAGAAATAAGAAGGTAAAAAATGAAAGGCTGATCAATATAAAAAGTCATCCAAACCAATTTTTTTTTCAAAGGCAAAAGTTATTCATCATGTAGGTAATACATAAGAAAGTCAACAGCAAATACAAGTGGGAAATTATTACTAAAACCTCCATCATCTTTAAAAGCATGTACAAGGCTTCCATAAGCAAAACAAACACTATATGTAAAGACAAACCTGAATTTAATTTTTTTCTATAAATATGGTATGGGTAAGAAGTGGAAAACCCTTCCCTTAGAAATGGCAAACTTCCCGTGGATAATTTGAATATAAAATAAGTTCAAAAGACTCCAATATTCAGTGATGATCAGTGCACTTAAACACTAGAGAATTTAAGAACACACAAGCTCCACTAATGCTCCTGTCTAAGAACATAAAGCGAATTGAATTATCTTTTGGAATCTGAGAGGATTTGTTCAGGAGAAACCAGATCTTGAATAGGGTAGTAGAATTCTTGATGCAATATATCATATTAAAAAAAAATTACAAGAGAGAAAACCAGAAGGAACCAGGCCTTTTCATCTGAAGGTTTGTGCAGTGATATCTTTGTGGGACTGCTACATTGTTACAGTAGGTATAATCCAGTCAATGTTATTTTAACGTTTATTTTCCCATAAAGGTCTCATATGGTACTCGGAAGCTTGTTTATTTTCCTATTTTAGTGAACAGGTTATAAATAGCTCTTATAACGTGAAAAACTTCTTTATGCAGATATAGCACTTTTGAAATTAGAGATAATAAATGAAATGCAGGTTTCATAGAATAAAACAACCTGTTAAACTAAATGTTCTTCTTAACAACTGCATCTCTTCAATATAATTAGAACTACAGTTTTATTGCAGTACAAGCTTAATAATGCCAACTCATACTACTAATGGGAGTCAACACACAGCTTCCAGTTATAGTGAGAAGTCTGACATTAAAAAATCAGCTCTGACTTAGCATTACTCATAAGTGCAAAACAAATAATTGAACAGACCAACTCCTTCACAATGTATATTTTAATATCTTGTCATTGTTGGCATACCTGTAGGACATTAAAGGATTGCTGCTAAATATTTTCCGCTGCCTGGTGTCTAAACTTCTTGAACCTAATTTGACAAATCCTATGGATTTTCTTTATTTAGCAACACTACCCACCACTCTAAGAGTTTGCTACATAATTTAGAGCAGCAGAACTAGGCTGTACGATCTCTGGTTAAACTAGTAATCTTTAAGAATGCTAATCCAATTGAATGGCTTAGTCTTTCTATTACAGTACTACTCGGCACTCTGCAGATCACTCTTTTGTTTTCTGCACAACTTCAAGGATAGGAGTCTGGCAATAAGAGGAGCATCACCCTTGACAATCAGTCTGCACTGCTTAGTCTGACAGTTATGAATCAAACAGTATTTTCAGATTTAAAAAAATTTAAAAATCAGACTCAAATCAAAGGTTTCCAGTGTATGAAAAGTGAGAAAAATTAAGTTAAACAAACATGCAGTAAGAAGTATTGCGTTTTTAATTCACCCAAAACACAGATCCTCTGATTTTGTCTTGAAGTTTTGTCATTTTTTTGTGCATTAAAAACTGGTTATTGCCATTGGAAGTATGTCAATATATGTAATACAATCCGGCCATTTCAATTTACATGCTAACTTAATCAAATACAATGTGGTTTATTCCTACTCAAAATACCACTGTAAGAAACAAATTTAGTTAACAGCTGCATTTCCAATTATCAGTGCTACAACTAGAAAATTCATCAGTCACATGAGATGGAACATGTTCGGACTATATAAACTATATACAGCTTAGTAGTTTGTTTAACAACTGATTAACTTTCAAAAAGTCTGAACAATTTTGCTTCTTATGTAAGCTTCACAAAATGAATGTCAAAGGTAATTTCTATCCTCAAGTTACACAAAACCACTTTTTAACTACTCACTGATATGGAGCACATTATAAAAAATTCTTTGAATGGAGAATTAGTATTCTAACACCAGTGAGTGAGAGACTGTTCCAGAATTGTATTCAGGCTTCAACCTGTGTTCTCCTTTCCTTCTGCATTGTCCACAAAATCTTGCACCATCACTCAAGAAATCTCAGAAGGGGATTTTATTAGTATGTCTTAAGGGGGGTTTTAATATGCTCTTAACAAGGTAATTTTCAAAACTACCTTTATTTGAAAGGAATTATATTTAGAACACTTTCTTATTGAAAGCACCAACAATTACACTGATATCAATCAACTTCATTAACTCTGTGACGAATCTGTAGAAATATGCCTTTGAAAGAGGTGGAGTCTAGTGTTCTATTATCACAAAGGTGAAAGGAGAAGAAAGCTGCAGAAACATCCAAAATTACACAAAATATCAGGGTACGTGAACTATTCTCTTTTTATAATATAATCAATTAAAATCACATAAAAATAATTGCCAGAAAAAAAGGTGGTGATAATGAGTATTTCTCTTAAAGACATAATTTACTTATTTGCCTGTCACATGAAAAAAACCCAGATTCCATTATTTCTAATTTCATAATAATTCAACCCATGTGTGATTTGTTTTTATAAAATGATTGATTCATTTGGCATTGTCTTCTCACCTACCTAGACAATATTTCTGACATTTCTGAGGCCATTTGTTCCCTATAAGAAAATTGATAAATGAGCATAAACCAAACATATTGATATAAAACCAGCCTTTTTAACTGTGAAAATCTCTTGCCGATCAAACTGAAGTTAAATGAAGTGCACAGGAAATGGCTACTTAATTTAAATAATTTCCATTCACACCCCCCCCCCCCATATAGATATATATATACACACACATACACACACAGAGTCCTGGTTCTGTAAAGTGCAATAAATCACAAAGGACAGAGAAAAATGAATGTTACGTGAAAAACCTTGAAGTAATTATATAATCATCTTTAAATAGGTATTATTAGGTATAATACATTATTAAAGTGTTTATTAAGCAAAGAAGTGAATATAAGGTATTAATGATTTAGAAATTACAGATGCATGTCAATGAAGACTATTATGGGGTATGACTATGTAAGAGGACAATATCAATTTATTTTTAATTAATTAGTGGGGCATTTTTCTAGATCATGCAAATGGAAAAAAAAATGCCATACGCAGTCATTTGTGGCTTTCTTTCATTGGCTCTGCAAATAGAAGATACATGTTAGATAGACTACTTTCCAATTAACCTTCTAATTATCTGCAGTGGCAAAAGGTGGGCCATGGTATTTCCTGCTCTCTCACATCTTATCCAGTATCTTATGATTTCACTTTTTTTAAACTGAGAAACATGGTATCTTCCCCTCCTTTCTCATTCACTCATGAGTTAAATTATAATCAGGAAAAACTGTGCAGGTGAAAACCTTCAAAATCAGAGCCTTTGAGACACGCTACTGACTCATTTCTTTCTTGGATAAGCATATCACAATAAATAAGAGCAATCCTAATGTAGCTTTTCTCTGGGAACAGGACAGGTGCTTTTTCCTGCAAGCTGTGAAAAGATTTGTGGAATAAGGGCAAGAACAAGGGTATATTGTAAATATGAGCAATCCAGATACTCTGAGTTTCAGAGACAATACAGTTGCGTGGTGAGATCCTTGAAAAAGATACATGAGAGAGAAGACTGCAGATGGGAAGTATGTATAAACTTGCAAAATAAATTAACAAGAAGATGCCTACGTGACAAGGAGACTGTGACCATAAAAACAATAGCTATTCATAACTTTAGCCAATGACAGAATAAAGAAATCGCGTGAACGGTATGTAGTAGCCAATAAACGCTTGATAAATGTATGATACTGATGCTCTAACTGTATAAAACTATAAGCTTTGTTAGCAATAAATTTGCATTAGCCAGAGATCATATTGGTAGCGGTGCTGTGTCTGATTTCCCGCCAATTCCGCACCTGGCACCTGAACAGGGGCAGGACGCTGAAGGAGCCTCAGACTATTTTTCGATTGTTCATAAGGACTTTGAAATGAAAAGTCAGATTCTGAGGGAGCAGAGGCCAGTCGAAGGTGAGTGCTGCCCCGGCACTTTAAAACAAAATAGGCAATTGCGTAATGTGGAGAAAACCTGCCCTGATCAAGCAGGCATCTGGGGAGGAGATGGGGTCTGCACTGTCCAAAGAAGAGACAGCTGTAGTAAAACTCCTCCACCATATTCTCTCTACGAGAGGACTGTCTTATGATTCTGGCTCTTTAAAAGCGTTATTACTATGGGCTAGAAATAAAGATCTAATTCCCACTGTGAACTCTGCCTTTGAAGCTCAAACTTGGGCAAATACAGGGGTGAAACTGTGGGAAGAAATTAGCAAAACATCAAAAGAGCCAACTAAATTCTCTGCAATGTGGAGACTGATTTATGAAACTTTAAAAAATATGAAAACAGAGCAACAAGTAGCCAATTCAGCAAAGACTAACTGCTGTACTGAAACCTACAGGTGCTCACAGGTAGCACTAAATATGCTACAAATTAAAACCTTTTTTGATTATTCCAATGACACACAGAGAACAGATATGCTCGCAACACTTCCTCTGAGACTAGCTTCTTTTGGCGGCATATGCTATAACTTCATCTTTCACCAGGTCACATAAATTAAAAGCATTACACAGTTGAAAGCAGATATCTATTATTTAATTTATTTTTTACTTAAGTGCTAAGTACTACTGTCAATTTACCCCTAGGTGCAGTAAATCCTTTATTACAAATCCTTTCAAACTGTAGATGAGTAATAAAACCAGATGAAGTTAGGAGAGGTCTAGGGTATCCCACAAAGCATTAGCACAAATGAAAATGCTGGATCTACTGCCAGAAAAACTCTTCTTAACAGATGCCAACAAACATATTTTTCAAAGAAACTGCTAGTACTTATGCACTTTGAAATATCTATAAAAGCTAATGGTGAATGTTGCAAGGTAGTGAGGAGAAAAGAATAAAGTAGAGGTTACTCATTTTCAAATACGACAACAAACAAGTACCACATATTCCTTAAAAATAAGCATATAAAATCACCTTGTTCTTACTCTTTTCACTCCACAGGTAGCACCATACATTGAAAAATACTCTTTTATTCATACCCATGTGTAAGTGTGAAAAGATTTTCTACAAAATAGTGTGAAAACAGTGTAGGACCAGTATACTGCATGAATTCAGTATGAAGTAATACATACCTTATTTTGCTACAGCACAATTTTAACAGAGAAGGTGTGATTTGAGTGTATCATAATGGTAATACACAAGTCTCAAATGCAGAACATGGCTTAATATGACTTCCTTAGACTCTAGTAAAATTTTGATTGCTACCAGTTCAAATAAGCTCTGAGACCTTATGTTTCAGTTATTAAATTACATACTTTGCTCAAACCAATAAAGAGCTTTGATTTCGGATAAATTCGGACAATGCCTCTAGTTTGTACCTTTAAGCCAATTCCTGAAGTTATGTGAAAATCCATCCTTTGGTTTCAGTAGAAGACACTGGGGCTTGGGAAATGTTTTAGTTGGATTTTAAACAAACCAAAATAAAATCAAAGATTAAATGAAAAGCATTCTAGTCAATTTTTGGACATGCTCAAAACTCTTTGAAGTAGACTTCAGAAACAGTAAGGGGAACAAAAATCACGAATGAGACAAAAAGAAATCTTATATAAGCAGAAAAATCTATTTTTTTTTCTAGATTTAGGTATTATCAAAGGATTTACATCATTATGCTAACTTGTTCAGACCACTCAGCACTTTCCAATCCTACAGAAAAAAGTCTTCAGTCTCCTACTGCTACGCAGTGGAGAGAAACTGGTAGTCAGAGAGTTATGATGGTGGTTAATTCATCATCCATTCTGGAATTACACAGGAAAGACAAATACCAATAGCACCTACTAGCTGCAGGAAACACTGTGGAAATTAGAGCCTCACTTGCAGAAAAGTTACTGCATTCTCTGAGCCCCTCTTATCTATTCTCTCTTTTTTTGGTCATATTTAAGAGAACTCTGCCAGGTTGCAACACTAGAGCAACTTTGCGTTTATCTTCAAAGTACTGCACCAAAATCCAAATAGAGAAGTGCTGAGGCACTGGAACAGGCTGCCAAGGGAAGCTGTGGATGTCCCATCCCTGGAGGTGTTCAAGACCAGGCTGGACGGGGCTTTGACCAACCTGGTCTAGTGGAAGGTGTTTCGGCCCATGCCAAGGGGGTTGGAACTAGATGACTTTCAAGGTCCCCTTCCAAGCCAAACCATTCTATGATCCTATGAACTAAACATGTTAGTCTTATTGGAGGCAATGTGACAGCTACTGTATAACTGAGGGCAAATCCACAACTTATTCTAGTGGAAGTGTCTAAAAATCAGTATTGTATGTGACAAAAAATATTGCCCACCTATCTCAAGTAGGTATACAGTTACTTTAAAAAAGTATGCACCTGGATAAAATCTGGGTAACAAAGGAAACGCATGTGGGAGTTTCAAATTCCATGGAAACACAGGGAATTTTCTCGCACTCCTTCTTTCAACAACAAACTGAGCAGACTAGCACTAATGAAGTCACCAATTATGTGATCATGTTCATAAGTACTTTTATGCAATTTGACCAGTGAGTACCATTTTTACTGGAACTTCTAAGTTGCTTCTAAAGCATCACCTTTCACAAATGAAGACCTCTTGCTTTGCAGACAGTGTTAAATCTGTATACCAAAAGTCAAGCATTTCTTATGACACACCAGAAGTTCACACGAAACAAAATTAATGCAACATTTAATTTTCAAATCCATCTATATTAGATATACTCATTTCACTTAAAAAATTAATCAGTCAAGACACAGAAATAACTATTATTTCTGTATTCAAAGAGAACTTCCTGTTTAAAAACACACACTGTACAAATAGAATCATCAAGTACTAAAGTGTCTTTTATTACTACTTACCAGTGAAGAAATTCCATTCCCTACTTTAAATGAGTCATAAAAATCAGAATTTAAATTGACTGCCATCCTTGTCAGAACTCAAAAAGAGAACTGCAGTTGTATTCACACGTACCTACAAAATTACTGATGCAGCAAGATGCAAAATGAAGTCCCTAAGCAAATGCAATCTATTTCTAACAAATTTCACAAGTTCATTTGATAAAGAGTCTAGTCCAGGAACTTAAAAGGTTCATTTAATAAATACAAGGATATGTAAAACCAATGAGAATGTAGTCTTCTCAAGGAGACACAGGATAGGAAGACACAAAAAAAAAGAGAGAGAGAGAAAAATGTAACTATTACATAGTTCCCCATACCTGCGCAATCCTAAATCAAGCTGAGCCTCATCGTTGATGAGTTCTGCTTCACTCTGCGCAATTCTCATTGCAAGTTCATGGTCACGACGTTCCTGCTCAAGCACTGCCTGGTGCTGGGTTTCCTCCTCTCGTTCTCTAGCTAGCTGAGCTTCAATTTCAGCCTGTTTTATAAAAAGACACCTTTAACCTTATCCAATCAAAACTAAAATGCTACATAAGCAGTATTAGAAAAATATGCTTAGCAGTCTATTAATAGCTTTACAAAACATGCAAAATTTACAGAACTGAAAATGTAACGGTGTTTAGTTTGACCCAAGAAAAACAAAACAGATGCAAATTGCATCTTGGTTTCCATATAATTTATCAAGCCCACCACTGGTATCACCTTTTCAAATAAAGTGTGAAATAATTATTACTCATTTAAAAAAATACATGAAGCTTTTTCATCACTGTTATGAAAACTAGTCTTCAAAAGATTTCAGAATCACTAAAACTCAAATCATACAGAGCACTACGGTTACTCCTCCATAGCACTAACACAGTGCTTCCTTGATAGTCTGCACTTGGCATTGCAGGACTTTGAAATAGGCACTGCTTTGCATATAGATCTGAGGTTCATTCTGAAAAGGGATTAAGACAGACACTGGAATCCTCTGTGGACCCAATCTGGCTTTGAATTTAAGGAAATGGTGAAATTTCAAGTTAGTTCCATGCAGGAGCAATCCAAATATACTGCAGAGAAGAACTACAAAACCAGTTTACCATCATTATTTTAAAAAAAAAAAAAAAGCCTTGTACCCACAGTAAGTAAAACTTTCCCATCCAGTTCATACTTCCAAAAGTGATATACACCACATTTTAGCAGTGCCTTTCTTGCTGCCCAAAAGTCAATAAAGGAAACAAAGTCGCTTCCCAATCATCATTGGCAGTTGCATCACTCAAGCTATGCAGCAATACCAGTGACTTTATCCTACAATCCCACTCTAGATTAGCTGACAGGAACAACCACTAGGAGGAAAGGTAATGAGAAGATAGCTGTACGTGGGAGAATGCAACACTGAATTGAGTATCTGCCTTATATCCAAACACAGCATTTCTAAGTAAAAATGTAAATTACGTTCTGCACTGCAAATATCCACATCTCAGAAGCAAAGAAACAATCCCTAGAGATGTTCATAGTGCTGGCAGATCAAGGTTTTAAACTCATTGGGAACAGGACATCTTCCTCAGTGTACAAAATTCAATCCATTTAAACTGTCCCTGAATGAAAACTTACCCAACAATTTTTTCCCAAAACACTAGGCACATCTGCAGTAGTCTCAAGCAATGACTTAGAGACAAACCAAATAGCAGCTTACTCTTTTTCGTGTTTAACTTCTGCAAGGTAGTAATCCTTATTATTCAGATACAGATGAAAAACCAAATAACACAAGAAATATTCCCTTTTCAAAGTTATGCTACAATTTCTCTGTTAGTTGCAGTGACCTGTTTATCCAGAGGGTGAGGTGCCAGAAAAAAGTATGCAAATGCAAGGAGGATAAGCAGTGCTAGGCTAACTCCAGGGATAACAAGATACAGATACTGCCTGTGATTAATCATAGAGAGGGCTTAAAAGAATCTATAAACATTGGTGACCATGGCCCCACCCTTGCTGCTACTACTACCATGCCAGAGAAGTTTCTTCTCTTGAGGCTGCTATCTCAGGTTATCCAAGCAATCTCTGAGACAACAGGAAAAAAAAGGATATAGATGTCAAACACACCTCAGGAGTGAGAGCTCACTAAGTAAGAACTGTCAGGAATCAAGGGGGAAGTGTGGGGTTTGAGCTGTATTTACATGAATATACCCAAAGGAGCTACGAGAGACAGTCCTGTATCCTCTCATTATTATCAACATTCTGAAAGTGTCTACAGATAATCAGGTATATGACACAGTCCAAGTCCAGACGTGACTTCCTGTAAAAGAGCGCAAACTTCCCTGATATGGAACATCTGCAAAAACTTCAAAGGCTTAACTAGGATTCTCCAGTGTTACGTCTTTTTAACTTTAACTTTCAAACCTCTTTAAAAACAGATACATCTCTACTCAGAAGACCTGAAGTTGTATGTGAACTAGAAATAGGTCATCTATCTTGGGATGCCCTAATCATGACTTTTGCCTTACATTTACTTCTAAAGCAACACTGGTGAATGACTTTGAAATATGCATTCATCAAATGAAGCAATTAGACTCAGTGGAGAACTTTTTGCAATCCACTTTTGGATTGCAAAAAAAGGCTAAAAAATAAATAAATAAATACAACAAAACAAACAATCCCAAAATAACCACCACAATAACAACAATAACAACAACAAAAAAAAAAAAAAAAAGGGAAAAAAAAAAAAAAGGAAAAAAAAAATCCCACAAAAGCCACACGTTAAAATATTAACCTGAATACGCTTTTCTTCGTCTTCCCTCTTTTTCCTCTCTTCCTCTTCTTGTTTTCTCTTTGCTTCAATCTCAGATTTCCTATTAATAAGAGAGGGGAAGGAAATGAACAAGTGTTATGATGCAAGTGAACATGAGACAGTAAGAGACAGAAAGTACCTGCCACAAAATTGAACCCTGATAATAGCACACTACATGTAAAGTTGGGAACTTTTTCAAGTTCATCTGTATTTCCACCTGCGTCATATAACTTCTTCCATATGCTATTCTGGCACTTGCCTTATAGATCACTGTGAAAGGAAAAGTTTCAACACAGCACAGCACACCAGCAGTACAATCCAAGTGACTCTCTAAGAGTATTAAAAACGATCTCACTAAAAAGCCTTTCCTAATTTTTTCTCATTCTATAACCAGCATTTTATTCAGGACTCACAGGCGTCTTTCCTCTTCTTCCTTCCTTCGTCTTTGTTCTTCCTCTTCACGTCTCTTTCGTTCTTTCTCCATTTCCTCCTGGATGCGTCGTAGTCTCTCCGCTTCCTCTTCTTGCTGCTTCTTCTTTTGAAGTGCACCCAGAAGTTGCTCAGAGCTTTTAACTAAAGCATCATATTCTTTCTGGATCTGTTCTCTAGTCATTATAGTGGTCTGCAAAAATAACAAGGAGGTTACATTCTTATGCATTTGTACTTCGCCTTTAAAAATGTATACTGAAATAATATTAAGGGAAATGAAACCACTGAGCACTGTAGTAAAATATATACACACTTCAGTGTGGAGAAGCTTGAGTTCATTCTTCTCTTTCTCTCTAAAATCCTAAGGATCCATTACTGTTCTCTCTTACATAAAACCATACAAAATAATCTCCATTTCACCACTGAAATTAGACATTACTTCTCTTTAAAACATGCCTTCATATTTTAAATCTTCCAGTTTTAAGCTACAGAAATTAATTCTTACCACACTAGAATGAAAACTAAGGCCTGCTCATATGCATTTTCCATTGTGTTCTTATCTGCTATAGCAGTTATTTACAGCTCTGCCTCTTATGTTGTAGCATAGAATAGTTTGTCTTACTATTTCTGTTAGCACTCAGTAAAAATATGGGGCTGCGCTGTGACTAACTTTTTAGGAAAAGGTATTAATAGCAAATGACAGGTTGAAAATACTTTAAAAAATAGCCTTTGCTACACACATTTTCAAACCTCATTGACAGCTACAATTTAATTTCATTTTACAGTTCACATCATACTAAAGAAAACTAGGGTGTTTTGCTGACCTTTCCTGAGGGTGTATCATGGTGATAATCAAATTATATTGTTTTTATTAGAAAAAATAACTAAGTTGACAGGCTAATGCTCCCATCTTTTCAACTATGACTTTGAATAGAAAAATCTTAATACAGTACACTAAGAAAGCTATAATATTGCATGAAACAAGAAGTGAAAAACAAAATTGTTTCTAACATTAAAAAATGGAGGTGTGCTTTCATTTTGTCTTTGTTCTCCTGTGGTAAGAAACTGAGATCTAGAGACCCTGAAGCATAATCAGCAAACTGAATTCTCTTTACTACCAAGTGCAAAAAACCTCATTACTGGAACAGAAATCTCTTTAATCTGTAATAGATGCTTGTGTATTTCAGCCCTGATGAAGTTAAAACATTGCTAATATGCATTATTCCAATAATAAAAGCAACCAGCAAATTATTGACAACACTTGTCACATAATATCAACATGTATTTTTGCTTTAAATTCTTCAGTGCCTATTTTGAAATACAAATAATAGTACCAAAGTCTTTACTTCAGTTATATTCACAAATAATTTTTAACAGGATTTCCCCAGGACTGAAAATTAAGATCACTATATTGAAGTTTCTTTTCTATAAAGAAAAATATATTAGTCTTCTACTTCAGATGAAAGTTTTAAAAGATTCCAGTAATAAGAAACTGTTTCTTTCACTATTATCACATACATACCTTAATTTTGGTCATTAATGCATCAATAGAATACTCCAGCTCCTTGACCTGCTTGCTTGTCTCTGCTTTTCCCTCCTTCAGAGCACTTACTACTTCATTGAATTTATCAAGCCTCTTCTTCAATGTTCGCACTTTTATCAGGCCATCAATGCTGTGAAGGTGAGATAGTTTTTTTGCATCTTGAGATGTTTTCAGAAGGTGATAGTTTTACAACTATCATAATCACTCAGGGATTGACAGTGAAGACAAGTTATGCCTTCTGACAAAACTCATCCCCTTTTTTGAAATTCAAACATTATCACATCAAGTAACTTAAGTAATGGAGCCTTTTGCAAACACTAACCAAAACTAATTGGCAGTCAGTGACCTGAAATGGAGAAATGCCTTTTTATTTTGAGAATTAATATGGGGTTGGGTGTTTTCTTTTCCTCTATATTAAATCATTAGTATCTACTAGAGGATTTTGACTGAAGTGGAAAAAGGCTGAGGAGTGCCACTTATTCAAAAACCTAACGGGACTGAATCAGATAAAACTTAACTACACAACAGGGAACACAGTCATTAGACCCCACAGGAGTGGAAAAACAAAACTGGGGAAGATTCCAGGAAAACTTGTGAGGTGGGTTTTTTTTAAGAACCACTGCTGAAGGCCACAGAAATTACAACTCTGCATAAAGTCTTCCTAAACAGAAATCACTGAACTGGGAATCACAAAAAACACCACACAAAAAGTAGAAACTAAATCCATTCATTAAGAGTGAGTACTAAACAGATTAAAATAAAGGAAAATGGTCAGAAATGCCAAGGTTCAAAATGAAATACAACTTTTAAAGGATGTAGAAGAAAAGACTTTAGAAGAAGCTCACAATGGAATAACAGAGTTGAACCTCTATCAAACATCATAAAGGTGTCAGCAGAGCTTAATGACTGAAGGGGTTTTTTCCATTAGTATTCCATGCGGTCAGCTAATGGAACTACTTAATTTCAAGTTGAGACAAGACAGGCAGAACACAATTATTGCTAAGATAAAAAAGAAAGGGAGCCTATAAGGGAAGGTGTGAATGGGTAAAGGACAAAAATTCATGAGCTTGAATTCCATTTAGACAGACTTAACGAAGGATTTCTAAAAAACAGGCTGTCACTGAAGGATTTTAGGAACAAGAGCTACATAGACACCTCTTAGGAAAGGTTCAGATTTAGTCTATTATCCTTGGTAAAGAGTAAAGGAACACAAAACCTCTCAAAGTCTCGTTCCATTTTACTTAGTATCACTCTATGATTTCAGATATATTTAGCTAAGCATAGTAAATCTCTTTTTATAGTCATAAGAGAATATTATTTAAAACCTATTTTCTTCAACCAAGGAATAACTTCTTACCGTGGTTTGTGCTTTCTCTTGCAAAGCCACATACGAATAGTCTTTTGTATTTTAATGCAGGCACTGGCTCGATATTTTATCTTATTTTTCACTATAAAGACACAGAAGAGATCAAGTCTCAACGTTTTATACATTTTAACACAACTCCTATATTACACATTTCATAGCTCAAAACTGTATGTAGACTACATGTGTTTGAGAGCTTGTTCTATATTGAAACCACAATCTTTATGACACAGTGAACAGCAGAATTCACAATTTTGGGCCAGGCATAGAGGCTCCCAACCAAAACAAAAAGAAACAATGAAGCACGTGCACACTCACACACATATACCATCACCCCTCTCCAGATTCACAAACATCAGTAACCTCTGTTAAAAGCCATGGGATCTAGTAAGCAAGAAACGCTTAACTTGAAGCCTAAGTCCTGTGCTGAAGAACAATCAAGTAATCAATAACTGCTAGACACAAAGTAGATGCAACTTTGCAGAGCATTCCTCTCCAATACTCGAATGGAAAAAAAACCCACAAAACAAAACCTCTTGCCAAATGATTGGGAAGAACACCAAATGACTGGGATCAGGAGGCAAGTTAAACAGAGAATCAAGGCATAGGCACATGCACCTGTGCTGAGTATTTTAGACATATAACAATAAAAGTAGTTTCTATAGATCTATTAAACAAAACATAAGGATCCACATTGCCTTTAGTCACCTGCTTCGGGGTACTTGGTCTAGTGGCATGTGTCCCTGTCCACAGCAGGGGAGGTTGGAACTAGATGACCTTTAAGGTCCTTCCCAACCCAGGTCATTCTGATTCTTTAAACCATGCAGGCTAAGCACATGGAAAGTGCATATCAACAGTGACAGGGACTAATTTGCTGATAAGCAGTAATTGCTGAGGTGCAGATGTTTGCCCTGTAATTCATGTCAATACTTCCGAACATGCAGTTTCTATCTGGAGATGACAACCTCTGTGCAGGCACTTCTCAGAACTAAATGACTCTATGTTGCCAGCTAAGACGGAACTACTCCCCTTTCCTGCTGATGTAGAAGTCTCTTCCTGACAAGAGCTGCCAGGAAGAGCTCATATTTATGTGCAAGTGGTTTACCTAGGCTCTGGTAAGCAGACTAGACATGGGAGACTGGTGTTGGACTGTATGCCTCACTTTGTAAAACCTCTGTTGTTGTAAAACCCCCATGTGTACCTAGCACAAAGCACACACACACAAAAAAAGAAAATCAAAAAAGAAAAATCTCATCAGCTTCGAAATCAATTGCTCAGACATCTATATGTAACCATCTGCTATACATGTCTTCAGCCACATTCCAAGGTGACACTAATTGCTTTGCTGTCTTTTTAACAAGCATTTTGATTTAATAACACATAAAATACATACATTTAATCACCGAGAGAGAACACCATTGAACTTTTTTCCAACGACTGCAGATAAGCCAGCGATTCACTCGTTTGACCAGCTCTGCTAAGTGGTCGGGATCAGACTTCATTATCTGATCAAACTCTGCAAACTAAATAATTTAAAAAATGTTTTACAGATTAGGAGAACAGAGAGTGTTAGACATTGCTATTTAAGATCATGTTGAATTAAAAAGTTAAAATATTTTAAACATAAATTGTATGTCATCATTATATCAGAGTTCAATTAATAAAAAAGAGCAGATGTATCTAGCACCACTTTAAGGTTTAAAGATAACAGAAATGACAACTGTAGGTATTTTGTCTGTTTCACTGATGTCCAGAACTTGGTGTTTTGCATAATCCAAATATTTACTAATCACTAAAAATTTTTATTGACAAAATACTTACAAATCAATTGTTTTTCTACATTCTGAAAACTTACTCTGGCCTTCCACAACTTCAAGACATCTAATTATCTATCTGGGGAAAAACTAAACCCTGAAAACACTTCTCAATTTTTAACCTTTCAAAAGAGGTCTGCTGAATGCAACCTTTTCTGAAAATCCTGTACTTCTGCTTTTTAGTAATTATGATAGTGAGAACATTCTTCTGGGACTACAATAACTTTCCTTTCTAATCACAACAGGATGCTACTTCATCTTCTTTCTCTGCATAACAGCAGCAATGTTCAGAATCACAGAAATAGATTTCAGCTATAAATAGATTTTACCAGAAAATATTTCTTCTTTGCTCTGACTTTCTATTTTTAATACTCAACCTAAGTCTGGGAATACCATCATTGCAGCAGAAATACAGTAGCAGCAACAACAAGACTATAAAATCAATTATATCAGTACTAATATTAGGATTTTTTTCAAAGAAAATGAACAATATTTACAAGAATCCTGGGCAATCTTATTTAAGCTGACGACACTTATTCCTATTAGGAACGTGTTGAACAATGTCACCTTCAAAGGTCCCTTCCAAAAGAAACTATTCTAAGATTTGCATTCAAGAACTCAAAAAGATTACCTTGCCAGGTCTAAAAAACACCTTGGTTAGCCCAAATTTGTAATCATTTTCATTCAGTCCCAAGGCTTTAAATAGTGCCTGAAACACAGAAGACAGGATTATATTTTGCCTCCTTCACGAAAGACAAGAAAATTCAAAAACCACAAAAAACAATCCCACAATATATTTTCTCTACTGGCTGATACAGCAGAATTAATTTCTTTCTTACTTTGCAAAAAAGCCTAGGGTCCAGCCGAGCCAATTTTTCAGGCAAGTATTTCTTGTACATATTATATAGTTCATGAAACGAAGCTCGAGAAGGGAAACCACCTTGCATCAAATCCAGAACTGACACCATCCCTAAATTCATGGAAACACATGCACAAAAGCTGGTATCAGTAACAAGCAAATGAAGCACTGACTTTTATGGTAACCAGTAGTTTATAACATACATCTCAAAGACATTACCCAGAGACTAAACCATAGAGTTTAGCTGGGACTTGATTCAGCCTCTAATATTTCCTGATAATGTGATAAGTCACAAAAAGTTAATACTAAAGAGATCAGAAGAACCCATACAATGCATGCCCCATTTGAGAGCAAAGTAACACCCAATCATGCAGAAGAATTTTTTTCTAATATTTCTTCTAAATATTTTTTTTTGTTTTTCAGCAGACTTAACATCTTCATTTTTAAGGGGTAAAAAAACCAAACCAAACAAAAAAAACCCCCACCAAACCATGTCAAACCAGGCTTTTATTTTCATCATGTCAATAGTATTTGTGAGATGTCATGCAGGTGCAACATCAAATGTATGTGCAATGCTAGAACATTTGCTGTACTTGAAATAGGACATATAAGCTGATAAGATGTAACTTTTATGTCCTGAATAACATTACTACACTTTGGCTGCAAAGAGGACATCAGTAAAGCCCAGACACAGTAAGTTAAAGACTGTAATTACTTTAGGCAGCACAGGCCATGCCAGTTTTTGCCTGCTACTTTTCATAACCCTATCAGGAGAGGCTGCATATGAGTTTTTAAGTTAGCTCTTAACTTGTGGTTGCTGTCTTACAACTTAATCTTCTGTACACTTGCTTTCAATGGAAATTTGTTTACACTAAGTCTTTTTCAAAAAAGATTTTAAAACATTACATCTTTGTCTTTTAACTTTACATGCTATAACTTTGTGTTACTAATTTAAGTTTCATTTACTCTTGTAAAGAAAGTATAGATAGAAAACTGAGCTTGTAAGACTACTATAAGCATCAGAATAGCCATTGTTGGTGAACAGAGTTAATTTGTCATTTGTTCCTCTCCTGTCGGATGCTATTAACCTGAAGAAATCTACTACTAATGAAGTTATAAGAACTTTGAAGTACTGAAAAGTTATTAAGCTTTTGTGATGATAAAATGACATGTTAAATATGTCAACTTCTCAAAACATCAACTGAAAGCTACTCAAAGTACAAAAATACAGAACAGGGAAAAATATATCCAAGTACTTTGTTAACAAACACCCTATCAAGAACAACAATGCCAGCACAATTCCCAAGCAAGTAGTTCCTTCCATTGTTCAGTGGGGCATGAGCAAACTGCTAATACTCACTCTTAAAAATAAACCTGTAAATTTGGAAAGTGCCTAGCATTTCAAGAATAATGAAGATGGACCATTACAACATGTAGTATACAAAGCAATAGGAAAAACTATCCTGAACTGTCTGTGTTGGATGTTCAGTTCCAGATCAAATCAATACTGATATAAAGAAACTTTGAAAAAGTAAACCAATATGATTAAACTATCACAGTATACATAAAATCAAAGAAAACAGGTGTGCTTCAATTATTAGATATGCCACCTAACACTCACTGCCTCTAAGTGCACACAGAAGAGTTTCTTACACTCCCACAGTTATCTAAAAGAATTCTACTTTTCCAGACTGAACTGCTGCCCTATTAACACTCAGGGCACCTTAAAGCTCCAGGTCAAAAATCCAAATTTACATACCAATATGGTTACATGGCTTCTTAAATATGCACCTGGTGTCTTACCTCTCAGCATAATTAAAACAGTCAGTGGAAATTATATCAACTCTTCTTACAAAGAAGAGACCTTATGGCAATTCACGTGATTAATTTCTGGAGTTCTATTGACTAAAATGAGTGCTAAGTTACTAATAACCTAAATAACTGTTCATAAGGCATAAATAAGACCTACCTTCTAGAAAACAACAGTTCAAGCAAGGAAATACTGCTTTCATCTCACATTTCAAACTTAGATTAACCTGTGATGCCCAAAGTTAAAAACACAGGGAAAAATACCAGAGGCATACATTACCTGAACACTGAAGCTGAGAGAGTATCTGTCCTCCTTCAAAATGGTGACTTGTCATCTTTAAATTAGGTTTGATACAACGAATAAAGCTAGACCCCTATGACCAAAATCAAGAAGTCAGCAGAATCTAAACATTTCAAAAACTCCTAAAGTAACAGTTAATCATTTAAGACTTATGGGTGGGAAAAAAAAAAGATACAAAATAATAGTATTCTCAAAGAGAAATGCTGACATTATCATAGAATCATAGAATGTTAAGGAGTTGGAATGGAGCCCAAAAGATCATCTACTCCCAACTCCACTCTTTTCTCTTGTATATCAGTTTTGCGCTGTAGCCTTGGTCTTGGCTCTTGATGTAACCTATCTCAATGCTAAAGCTATTAATTGGATCCTCAACTTCGTTTTCTCTCAGCTGTTCGTCCTAACATTAGAACAATCTAATTATGATTTATCAGTCTAGATACTACTTTCTACTATCCTCATTATCTTCTACAGTCACATCACTTAAATGTCTCAGTCCTTCAGAGTTCAGATCTGCAAACACGCCACCAGACTCCTGACATCAGAATCATGTCAGATGAATTTGACCTTCCTTAACTTCTGCATGTTACAACTTCCTTTGGCTCACAGTTTCAGCCTCCCTTTCCTGATGTTGTTCCAGGCTGCACCTCTCTTACAACCATGTGTGCTGACTCCACAATTCTGACCCACTGCTTTATCTGATCCTTTCACATTCTTCAAGGATGACATTTTTGCAAAGCAACATCAAATTACTCAGACTTTCCTAGAACAGGTGACTGCTAATGATAACCTTTCATAAACCAAAAGACAATTGGGACTGAAAAAACATAGCATTAATACTGGCTAATACTATGGTATGCAGTGTCTTCTCTCTTTTTCCATATCAGCTGAGAGTGAGAGAGCACCTGTCAAGGGGAGCCCTATGTTAACACCTCTGCAGTCACGGGTTACCTAAACTCAAGAGCACAGCAAGCCCAACCACATGATCTTTCCCTAGACTGGGTGTCAGATACAGAGAGTTTTGTGTGAAAGAAATCTGTCAGACCAGCCTCAAGACTACAGTAAAATCTTTTATGTTGGGTGCATTCCAGTATATTCCCTTTGTTTCCCACTTTGTTCTTTTTTTGACAGAGCATAACCTTTTATGTGGAACTGGTTAGAACGTGGTCAAGAGAAACAAGACTGTCTTCCTACAACTCCAAGTTCTACAGGCATGTTGAAATACATGGAGAATTTCACAAGCTAATTACATCAGCTAAATTAACAAATACTCATTAGGGGACTAAGGGTTCTTTGACCATCGGTGAAACGAAAAAAAAATTTAATGGCTTTATGGAATCTGAAAACAATAGTTAGTAATGAATTTTCATCTGCCTTACTTCTAAATAACATTTCTAAATATTCTGCAAATTATTCATCAATGATAACCAATGAATGGAAAGAAATAAAAATGAAGAAAAACAAAAGGAAACTGCAGCCCAGACAGTTTTCATATTGTTTACTCAAATTGTGTAACCTACATTCTATAAGAACCTTTCTAAAGGTGCTGTGTTTTTGTGGGTTTGTGTTTTTTTGTCCAAGTAAATCAATAACCATCCCATGCACAGAAAGATCTTTAAAAAGTGCCATGAAGCTGCAAACTCTAAAGCAATTACTAATCACATGAATTGGAAGCCCTAACGGTAAAACAATCTATTCTGACTTACATCAGAAAATTATGAACCTACATCTGTATATATACTTACAGTACTGTGAAGTTTCTCAAGAAGCAAATTTAACTGAGTCTGTAAAAGAAAACAGGTATTTCAAGAGCCTTAACCATGGCAACTACAGAAATATACACACTGAATAGAGGTATAGCATTACTGCATGCATGTTCATTGTTAATAAGATAGAACTGATAAACCACACATTCACAAATTTTAACAGACAAAATCATGCAAGTGTGCATGAATGGTCCTGAGGAAACTAATTGCATTTAACTGTACAACAATACTGTATGGACTTATTACAACATAGTTATCAAAGAAACATGCAAGTTCATTTGGGAAAACAGAGGAAATAATGACTATGCAATAAAATTATTAAAAAAAAAAATTAGAATGATCAACAACCATTTAAAAAAATACACTGAAAATTTCTAAAATTCCAAATTTGTATGTTAAATAATTAACACAGAGCCCATATTCTCAGGGTTTTCTTATGGGTATTTTTTGAAGCTAAGTCAATATTTACCTGCAATAACCTATTTTTATTTCCAAACTTCCAACTTCCTAATTCTCTGTTGACAATAAACTACAATTTTTACACCACATTTACTGAGGCTGCATTTAAACACATTGTAATGAGAAAAGAGTGTTGTCCTACCATTAATTGAGGGCAAGTCATCAGGACAATGAGAGACTTAAGGCAATCAGGGAAAACAACTTACAGTTGCTACTGAAAGTAATTGGTAGGAACTTCAAATATTTCAAAACCACATCAGGAAAACCGCAATACTTTTAGAGATGTGTCTGTTTTGCCACATGGATCGCTTCTGTGCCAGCCTTTCTAGTTTACTAGTGAGCTTTAAGTATACAAACTGTACCATGACAAAATTCAGTATGTCGTAATATATTCTTTCATTTTCTGTACTGGAAGCAAAATTGAAAGGATCTGACTTTTGATTTTATTTTTTTTTTTAAACCAGATCTTTCGATTACCTTGAATCCCAGAAACCAATTTTCATGGATAGTATGCATCATCTACATCTGCCAGTTGTCCTTCCACTGGATAAAATTGTTTCGGGTTTTCTTAACTTAACACAGATATGGTTAAAAAGAAAGAAGGAATGCCACAAGAGGCATGACAAACACTAATAACCTCCTTCTCAGTTCTCACATATACTCATTATATCTCAACTTTTTATTATAATAATTATGTTTTCTTAAGTTAGAATCACTTAATTTTGAAAGGGGCAGCCTAATTTCCATCAACAAAATACATTTCTGCTTGTGGAAAAATACCCCTTCCTTATACTCTGTGATTTGACAAGGAATAGGCCAGAGCCATTGTCAGGTAAATTTCTCTAATGAAATGTGCACAGGAGTAAAACGTCTTGCTAAAACTACTGCTCTTTGAATTGTCACTATTTAATTCATCATTAGCATAGCGAGGTAAAATAATCTCAAATATTCCTCAATAGATCTGATGATGAATTAATCATTATTTCCTCAATTGATTTATGAGAATTAATTTTAATTAGCTATAAGGAAGGGATGTGTGAAGGATTTCATAAAGAGAAGTCCCTGCAACACCATCTAACCAATGATACAATTAGAAGAATTTTTAATTTCAGAATTTCAGAAGACTGACTGACATACTAATGCACTAAGAATTCTTATTCTTAAAGAGAGGAAGTATCTAGCAAGATGAGAGAACTTATTTTGATGTCATCTGAAGTTAGATTTTCAAGGCTATTAGTGTTCATCAGCATCACATGCTGTGTCTGGGAAGGTAACATTAAATGAATTACTGGAAGTAACACATACATTCAAAATGCCATGACACTTGAAAACATTAAAAGAATTATAGATTGATGGGCCAGATCCAAAAAGGATTTCAGTTATGTTCTAGGTGCAGAGGTTAACACCAAAATTCAAAGGACAATCCCAAAAAGTTCCCAACTCAGCTGCTGATTTAATTTTTAAAATGTGTCCCTTTTTAATTAAGCTCTCCTTGGACACTGGTATCATTCACAAGTTCACATGTGCTAAATCTGAGAGAAACTGAAAATCCAGATGAAAGTGGAAACTATCTCATAAGATCCCACACTTGTTTTCATTTTAAAAATGCAATTCTAAAAAATAGTGAATCTTACCTTCATCTACAGCAGATTCCTAGCTGAAGGGTTTGCTCAGAACATAGCTTATCTGTACGTAATTTTTCAGTTTGCCTTTTGATCATGTATTTTATATTAAACCAAATGCTACAGTTTAATTCTACAACCACTACAGAATAAGGAGGAGGAAAACTCCTGAGCAAAATTCAGGAGAGCAGGCTGCTCAACTCCCAGTTAAATGCTAAAACTACTACCTTACAAGTCAGGCTCTTCTTGGTTCCACGAAAATTTTATTTCTGCCTACCTAACAACACACCTCCGGAAGGTCATGAAAACAATACCCTTCGTCAGACTGACCAATAACTAGGTGCTCACTACAGGAAACACAATAGCTATAAAACACTGGATAAAGTACAGACCTGAAGCAGAATACTACTGCTATAAAAAAGCAAGTGTGCTGCTAACATAACCTTCCTGTTTTTCAGCCCCTGCATCTTTAAGGGAACAGTTCCAAATGTTAGCTACAAGATATGATTATGCAAAAAAGAATTTATCTTGCAGTTCTGATTTAGCACTTAACCTTGATATGGAGCAGAAATACTCTTACTACTGGCAGTGTCCCACTCTACAGAGGTTCTTGGGATTGTCTAAGACACATTCCACACAGACTGCGTAAGGAGTCTAGCTAGTAACATGATGTGGGTTTACAGTTGTCCTAAATAAGGTAGCATACCAAAACTGTTGCAGCACTTGACTTGAAAGCATACAAATCCTTCGTTGGATCTGGCCCAGATGTGTTGAGAAGAGCTCTTGCTGAAATTGCAGCAGCTCTACCAATGGTAAATCCATGAGACTGAAAAGTTTACCTGCAGCCCACGGTGTGCCTGCTTTTCTCTTAATTCCCCTATAGTTCTTTTTCTAGCCATCCTGAGCTGGAATAGTCCAGCTAAAATAAAACTGCTGAATGAGAAAAGGATGCAGAAAACATTTGGAGAAGATAAAGTTTGAAGGTCAGCTTTACAGCAAGCAGAAGAGAGGAGAAAATGAGGAGAAGCATCAGATTCAGGTATTGAGAAAGGAAATATTCAGCACAATGAGCATCTTCCTGTGTAAGCCATGACTATATTTCAGAAGAGGAAGAAAAGTGGTTAGGTATTGAATTTTGAGAATGGCCAACTGTAGCAAATTGATGCACCTTCTAGAAGGCACAATTAATCCCAATTTAAATCTCAAGACTTCAAACGTTTTGCATAAAAACTTCACGTAGTATTGCGAGATTCTGACTTAAACATCACTGCATAATCGCCATAAGGACTACTATGAAAGGTATTTTTGACCAAAATGCATAACACATTTTGTATATTAGTTTCTTATCATTCAAGAGAAATAAAAGTCTATTTAACCAATTTTCCTTCTGAATCTCAAGTTACTGCTATATCTCTCAACCTTAGGTTGTGCTTAATTCAGTTAACTTAAAACTGGCATACCTCACAAGAAGATAAGACTCTTTGTTATATGATGTTACCTTGAATTTGTTCCCCACACTGATGAAACTAAGTTTCCCAGCTTTTTGTTTTGGATCCTTGTTGTTGTTAGTGTTAGCTTCAAACAACTCTCGAACGAACTTGTCCTTAGATTCACATATAAGAGATTGAAGGGACATGTGCAAAGCATCATTGTTTTTTTCCACAAATTGCATCTGAAAAGACAACCCAAAAGATAATAGCACATTTATTTTATTAACCAGTTACTTTAGTCTAAAAAGAAAACTAAAGAGAAGCAAGTTACATAATTCAAAAAATCAGCAAGAATATGTGGGGTAAATATTCATACATTATTTCAAACAACTTTTCAACTGGTTACACAAAACACTAGTGACAGAGAGAAAAGACATTCTTAAATCTGAAGAATGTTGGAATCATGAAACCCAAAGTAAGGTTTAGTGCCTTTTAAGAGATCAGCTTTGCTTTTGTCAATGACTATTCTCCTTGTTTCCATTTCCAGCATTCAGCACATCACCACCTGGGAGTTCTGAGAAGCTTAATTCTTCATTGCTTGTACTATCATATAATATTTGTTGTGAAATGGGAATTAATGTGCACACTTTAACTGATACATCCACAGAGTTTAGCAAATGAAATAAAACCTGGTTATTTCCGTAGTACTATGACTATGAACAGTATTTCTCTGGTTTATTTGAACTGGATCACTAACTTTCAGAATTCAAGAACAATATATTACACTGAAATTCAGAGACCAAGACACTAGTATCCAATTTCACATCATCAAATTCTCAACAGCTTTTGGTGCAACTTTAGACTTTGATATTAATGAGCAGAAGAGGTGAAGACAACATTGAGGAAAATGTCAATTTGCCAGACATCCAATAAAAGGACTTAATGGTGATGAGAATCAAAGGATAAACACAGGACTCCAAAGTTCCTTTGGACCATGAAAACACAGGACTAGAATATGAATGCAGTCAAATGAGTGTTCTCACCAATAAATAAAAACAAGCCCTTCAAGCAGACATTTTCAAATGAGAAAAAAGGTCTTTGGAGGTAGCTTCCTTCATACACACTAGAGTTACAGACCAGATCAAAAAAGCATTACAGATCCTAATCTTACCCTAAGCTCTTACTTTTAAAAATTGATGGTTTAGAGATTGGCGTTAGGTGTTTCAATGTTTTTGTATGGTGAATAATGATCCAAAAAGTACAAGAATCTGGAATGTATTTTGAGGGTAGCAATCTCAGGTATTTTGTATTCTTACATGAATGAGTTCATTTCCAGTATTAAAGTATGACAATGACCATGAACAAGGGTGAGTATGCTTATGAAAAGCTACTCTGAAGTCTAATGACACTTTTATATCACGTTGTATGTTCATGTCCCCAAGATGCAAGCATCTTCCAATGCAAGATTTGCAGGAGATCAATATATTTAATATTGACATCATTATCTATAGACTTAAAACAAACCTGTATACAAAATATATCGCCAAAACTGTCTGTAACCAGAAAAGTTAAAAGAAACTGTCAATTCTGTTGAATGCTCAAAAAATTAGTTTAAATGTTAAGAAACATCTTTAAAACTTCTGAATTTCTCTTCTGATAAAAGCAAATTTTGTCATTTAACCTATATACACTGAAAAACAAAAATGTACAACAAAGCACAATAAAACCAATGTTTCATGAGTAAAATTACCGTCTCATAGCATACTGCTCCTGCAAAGTGTCGGATAATAAAGCCTTCATCATCTCTGATATTTCTGTGAACAGCCAATTTAGACTTCCTAGGAATCTGCAAGCAAGTTCAATTACAAAGAAGAATTACAATGGAGAGTAAGAAAAAGTTTATTCTTATAACACCACCATGATCTGCCTAGGTGTTAAAAAATACATCTCCTGTAAGTACAACTGTGATGACCACTACCGTTTCCATTCACACCATGATACCCCAAAACCCAACTTCAATCTCTTTCACACTTTTAGATATACCACATTTAAAATACAAGTCATCAAGATTGCTAACACCAGCTAGTTGATTTTGGGTTTGCCTTGAGTCAACAATTTCTATCCCATTCATTCCCCAGCGGATGAAGAGCCTTGTCATATGAATAGGATTAGGCAGAAGCTGAAAATATGGCTTTGGAGAGTGTATTTTAACAAGCAGCTGCTCAGCTGATCACACATATTGACAAAAATGTTTCATTGCACGGCAATCCAGGTAAGCAAGAGTAAGTGGAAGCTTAATGAAAGGTAAATGGATGACAATTTGATTTGGTTTACTTTGCTTGCATTTTTGAAGAAATTGTTCCTTTTTTATTTCAACAAAATCATTTATATAAACTCCAATAAGTTGCATTCATCTCCCATACAGTGCTGTATGTTAAAAAAAAAAAAAAAACCAACAAAAAGGTTTTTCTTGTATGATATCTGAAGTGCTAGCTAAACAATCCATGTGAGTCAAATATTGTCCAAAGCACAGAAGTTTCAATGGCTCATCTGATATGAAACTATCTAAATTAAAATGTGTTTTTATGTACTTTTCATGCTTTACATGTTAACAAACTTCAAACGTAAGTGAAGAATATGGCTTTAGTTTCAGCAGGATATTAGAATTTCTTGAAGACTCAAAGCCTTCAGTGAACTTTTCACCAAATCTAATAACCAAACTAGTCCTCAACAAACAAGTACAGATAGTGGACACAGGTGTGGTATTAGATTTCTTGGGAAAGGTTTTCATTAAATTGAAGTGTTACTATTAACTGTTCCATGAACTGTTTTATTAAAACAAAACAGCAAAAATAAACCTACTGAGAGCCTGAAATGGTCCTTGTGTTTTTGATGCACAACTGAAGTAAAATGCTGGTCACTTGGTTGGGGAAGACGATTTTCTTCATCCAAAATATCCAGTACACCTACTAATTTTGCTTCAATCAAATCTATAAATAAAACAAAATATATCTGCAAAACCTGAATATATGAACTCATATCAGAACTGAACACTACACATGTAAACGCTGCTGGTCTGATTCTGTATAAAAGTATGCAGGGAAAGCCATTAACACAAAATACTTGTAGTCATTGGAAATTAATTCTATATATTGGAATTGTTGGTTTAATTGATATTCCCATACATACTAAGTTCTAACTCCTAACACATGGAACAGGGGGGGAAACATCACATTGTTTAATTTTCACTCTCAGTCCAAAGCTGAATTTGGGAAACTAAAATCCCAAAAGGTGCCTAAATGTTCCTATGGTATTACCACAGGTCTTTATGGGATAATTGCTTAGATTGTTGCAGGATGAGAGGTTTGTTTCATCACACATCAAACCCAAAAGTCTAATACTTCCTTTGACAACAGAATCCAGGGAGAAAAACAAAACGCGTTTGTTTTAGGAAAGGTACATCAGACTTGAGCATGTAGTGGTGGTTTCACAACTTTTAACAAGTGTATTGCCTTGTTCTCTCACATACAGATACAAAAGCCCTTGAAAGCTGACATGGAAATTCATGCTCTTGAAACTATGAGACACAAAAATTTTGTAGTTTTTGAAACTTTTTTCTATTGTCTACGAGACTGTTCTTGTAAGGGGAATTTTTACTACCTTTTTCTCTTATGAAAAGGAAGAAATGACTAATGCTTGCACTGCAGCAATGCCTATGAACTCTTAAGATTTTGAATTGTATGAGGCTATATATAAAATCATAAAATTACCAGTGCTATACATATTTTGCCTTTTCTGCTTGAAGCTTTTGTCTCCATGGCTCTAAGGAACAGCTTAACATTTCAAGAAGTACCTACCTATACAGTCCTGATTATCTACATAACGCACTTCATTAACCCCCAGGCCTTCCTTCTGGTAAAGTTCTTGTTCCTAAATAAAATTTAAAAAATAAAAGTAATTCCAAAGAGAAAACATCCCCCATGACATTTTTTTTTTTTTTTTAGTAAACATGAAGTCATTTTAAAATACAGCATGAATCAACACACATTTGAGAATTTCCTTACACAGCTTAATATACTCTAACTTTATCACCTTAATGACAAGTCCATGCACTGAAATACTCCAATTAGGTATAAGAGATTGTCCATAATCCGCATACCTCATTTGAATAAAGGATAAAAAAGAATTAGAAAAAATATTGTTGCTTTTCATAAAGGCATATTCTTTTCTGACACAACCGGATGTCACACAGTACGGGAACAGTTTGTCAACTGATTTTTTTTTTTTAATTCAAGCATAACGTTCAATCTTATGAAAAGCAGTGCTATGTTAGGGATAACTTCACAAAAAAAAACCCAACAACAAAAAAACCAACTCAACTAGAACACTAAAAAAATAAATCCTCAAATATAATACTAAATGCATCTTACCTCTTTCAGAATTCTTTCATTAAAAAACTGCTGCAGTTTCTCATTACAGTAGTTTATACAGAACTGTTCAAAACTGTTGTGTTCAAAGTATTCTGAAAGACAGAAGTTAAACTTTTAAGATAAACCAGTGTTCTAAGAATTTATATTAAACAGTAAATAAGAGAAGCTTCACAGTGCTAAGATTTAACAATGTGTTCAGATCCATATCTGTTTCTTTCAGCAAAATGAAACCCTTTACAGATTTTCAAGTTGTACAAAATCAGGTCTAAAAATACTGCAGCAGATCATATTTCTAAGACAAATGACAGACAGTTGGCAGCAAACCAAAGCAAGATGCAGTGAAATTGTACCAATACATCCTCATGTATCTGTGCTACAACAGACTGGCACAGGATATCACAACTTTAAAGACCTGAAAACCGAAAGTTCCCTTGAACAACCTTCGAAGGACCAGAGCACACCACAAAACATACACTGTTCTGAATATCAGTGAGCTGAAGAGGACAAAAGCTTTACTGGTATTGTTAATGTCAAAAAGAAAACCCTCCCACTCCTCATTACAGAATGTATCATTGAATCTTTGGTGGCAACAAGTGACAACTAGAAATTATTTTAAGTACACTTACCAAAACCAGCTATATCTAGAACTCCAATGAAGAAAGAAGAAGTCTCAAACGGAAAACACTGGTTTACCCTTTTCACTACATGGTCAAACAGATGACTATACACTGTTTTAGCCAAAGCATCCCGAGCATTGTTTGCTTGCTCCACTTTCAAGGGTACCCTGGAAAAATAAAATACAGATCTTACTTTTCAGAATTCCTCACCCTGAAATGCTGAGATTAGACTCTAAACTTAAAACCAGCCTTTTCAACTAGTGTAGATTAGGACGCAAAAAAACCCCTTTGCTCCACGCCAAGGCAGGAAACAATCCTGTCAAGCTACACAAACTTCTCAGTAAAAAAAGAACAAATAATGTTTCACTACTATCAGTAGAAATGAGATGCTGATGCTTTCATATTTGTTTATTAGTTAGACATTATAACAACTCCCAGTGAAAGAAATTTAAAATCAATACATATCCATCTAAAAAAAAACCCAAGCAAAAACAACAAAATGAAACAAAAATCCCCCATCTATTTATGAGCTATTTTGTAACAATAAAGCTTGTAGTTTAGTTTTTGGTCTGACATCTTTGTGTCTATGCTTCCATAAGGGCTATAACTAAGTCAAAAAGACTACAGGCAACAAAAGTAAAAATAACATTGATAAGAGAGTGCATTCTCATGGTGAAGGTTCAATGAAATCCCAAAATAAGGATTATTTTTAAACACTGGAAGAAGGGGCCTTTAACTAGAGGAGAATGTGTTCTTCCCCTCTTATTTATAAACCTTTATTCTGTATATATTTATTAAAAGTCTATGTCCCATCTTAAAAGTTACATTAAAAAAAAGACAAAACAAATACCAACAACAACCCCCTGTGTCACAGGTTCAAAGCCTATGAAATGTATGAGAAAACTGTGGTAACATCAGGCAACTACAACCACATATTTAGATATACATGTAATAAGACATACAGGTATTTCATTAAGTCAGCATGATAGTGACATGCTTAGAATGCATCCATTTTATGGATATTAAATACATTCTGCAAGACTTTTTTTTTTTTTAATAGGTTTCAGATTACCAGAGCATCAAAACTAAGGAATGGTTATACTGCACACCAGAAGCAGAATAAGAAAATTCATATAGGAATAAAGTGTTACGGAAATGTTTAAAAACCAACAGAAGATAATTATGAAAAATTAACTTTTGGCTTTATGGTATGACTACAAACTGTACTCGGACCCTAACCATGTTGCCAGAGAATTTAAAACCAGAAGTCCCACCAATCTGAAGAGAATTAGACCAGAACAGAATCAAACTGCCAAATTTCACAACTCCACAGGATTTTTATGTCAATAAAAAATATAAACGTGAAAAAATTAAACTGAAATACTGATAGTCCTTTGCCTAGACAGTACAAAAGTTCATACACAGAAAGGTGGCCTCCAATTAAGAACAATTATGGGTATACAAAGGCTTTGCACAATATTGTATCATGACATACAGGTATATCCACTATTCAAGTGAATCCAAAAGAGAGATTTTTAGGCAGAAGAACAACAAAAAATAATCCTACAATAATCTTTGTTGTGATGAATACAGGATGATGGCTGTATGCCAAAGGCTCATATGCTTTTTCTAAAACTCAATTAGCTGGTTTAACAAAATACATGACTTCTCCCCATATAACTCCCTGTATTACTTTTCCCCATGTATTTTTCTTCTCTTATGTTTGGACCATTCAGCACTACAGTAACTGTAAATAATAATCAGAGAATAGGAATTTCAGATAAGGGGGTGGACAGCCAATTATAGAACTTTTCAAGCAAGTAGCAAATCTACCTTTAAAAAAATATCTCTTATCTGAGCTTTAGTAAGCCCTGTGTCCAAGATTCAAGATGACCCAAACACAGAACTGTGATACCACCTAACCAGGTAGTTTTCTGTACAGAGGGATACAAAGAACTGGCAGATCAGAGAAGAAAAACTTAACTCTACACAGCACTGCTGGTTCTTGCTGAAGTAGGGTTAATTTTCTTTAGAGCAGCTGATATGGGACTGTGTTTTGGATTTGTGCTGGAGATTTGATAACACAGGGATGTTCTCATTACTGTTGAGCAGGGCTTGCACAGTCAAGGTCTTTTCTGCTCCACATACCACCTTACCAGAGAGGAAGCTGGGGGTGAACAAGTTGGGAAGGGACACAGCCAGGACAGCTACAAAGAAACATTCCATATATATGGTGTCAAGCTCAGCAATAAAAGCTGGTGGGAGAAGAGGGAAAGGATGATGTTCAGAGCTATGACTTTTTGTCTTACCAAGCAACTTCTGCCATCCTGCGGAGCTGAATACAGGCCTTCTGATGGGAAGTGGTGAATGAATTCTTGGTTTTGCTTTGATTGTGCGCATGGCTTTTGCTTTACCTGTTAAACTGCCTCTATCTCAACCCATGAGTTTTCTCACTTTTTACCCTTCTGATTCTCTCCTCCATCCCACCAGGAGGGAGTAAGTAAGGGGCTGTTTGGGGCTTAGCTGCCAAGCTGGGGTTAAACCACATCAACAGCCTCATCTATACTGCATAATTTCATTCACTTACCAGAATTCATAAGCACTAAGTCATAATTTTCATTTTTGTGTTTTTTCAAGGATGATACTTCTGATGTAGAAACGTGAGACTGATGGAGATCACTTTCTGTTGTGACTGGTAAGTCAGGGAAGGAGACTCCATTCACTAAGGACATCTGCAGCTACATTACATTAGATAGTAATTAGCTTTAACACACAATCTTGTCTTCCACTAAGCATCTCTTCACTTATCTTAAGATAATGAGTGCTGACAGCAATCTTATCTTATAAATAGAAGGAAGGTACCTTTGCATTCTGTTCTGATACGTTTAAGAGATCAGAATACTAATTCCCAACGTCAGTTGCAGGCCTATTATATAATACAATACACTAAAATCATTTATGGTTTCCATTTGCTTTTTTAAACATGACAAATAGTCCTGCTTCTAGATCATGTATTTACAAAATGGTCCCATTTTTTCAAAATAGCAAATTCTGTCAAGTAGAATTCCAAAGACTGCACAGTATCTTATTGTTAAAATTCATAGTATGCAGCAGAAGTACATGGAAAGAAAACGTAACCTTGCAATGCATTTTGCACAGCTGAAAGTACAAAGCCACAAAATAATGCTGAAAATACAGTGAGTCAGTAGATACATTAGAGCCCTATTATAGAACTGATGTTCAGAACGAGTAACTTCCTTCTCATGAACTTGTTTCTTTCAGTTCCTCCTTTCCTTTGGTCTGCAGGCCAAAACCTTTTTCCTCCTGTTTCTTGTCTGTACTAGAGAAGATAAATTCCCATTCCTCCTTTTCACCTTCTCCCCATCATCAGCCAGCTGTAAGGAACAAGGAAGAAATTTTTCTAAATTCTAACCTCTTTGTTAAGGCTACAACAAAAGAACCCTGTTTGGTCTTCACGCTAATTTCTTCTTCAAGGTTTCTACTGATGTAGAGTCTGAGGCCTAGGGGAAAGCACTCTGATGGACTAGATTTAACCTGTGGGCAATTCCATGCAGGTCCCAAACATCTGCCAGAACAAACAGACTTGAACTAATAATATACACTTCAACACTAATAATAACTCAATGAAAAATGTGTATAATTTGCCCATAGCTGACAACAATTAAGAGGGGGAGAGAAGGTGACACGATACCACCAATTACTGTCACCCAATAAGGTAACTGGTTCATAAATAAAATGGCCCGAATGAAATAAATCTACCCAGTGAAATATCTACATAACTACAGAATATAAGCAGCATATCTGTAATTTGAGAAAAGTTGAAGTTCCAAAAACTGTAGAAAAATATTTTTTGAAAAGTTTTTCCAACAGAGGCTTCAGTAGCACTATTAAAAAAATGCATTTTGGTAGAAAATGTACTGCAAAAGAAGCTGAAGGGCCTGGAATGATGTAAGTTAATTTTTTCACCCCATAAAATAATTTATTCTATGATGATGGAGTCCACTTTAAAAGTCTTCTTGGAAAGGAAGAAACTGAGTGAGAGAATAACAGTGTATTTACAGTCTAAGAGAAATATTGGATTTTGAATCCCAACACGCTATTTCTCTCTGTAAACACACTTCACATGGATGGCAAAAACATCAGCCACCGAGGTGCTCATTACGTGCTTTTGAGAGACAAGGACAGATAAACATAGTACTTCTGTCAAGCTGCCCTGCCAGTGTACTGCACGTGGATATTTAATGAAATTCAGAGACAGCATTTAGCATCATCCTCCTACTACTCCATGTTAGCCCAGCAGAACAAAGCCTTTGTTATATTCTAAGCACAGTGATTTCAGCCAAGCTGTTTATGCACTGTGACTATTAGCACTCACATGATCTACTTGCACACAAAAGGTCGCTAAGAAAGCGAGAAATGACTAGTTCTTTAGGTCGCTGAAACAAAATAAAACAATGCACTTGTCAAAACACTAATATTGATAGCCATCAAATAGTTTCTAAACTGCATTACCATTGAAAAAGAATTGTGCCTATTTAATAAATATATAGAATAGTCCAATCCCCTTCCCTTGTACATGCAGTAAGCCATGTAAGAAGATATTAGTATATTTATTAGAATATGGTTGCTTTTAAGGCACAAGTTTAGAAAATGCTAGAGAAAGAGGCTTCACGCATCAGTCTTTCAGATGGTAAAAGAGTCCTCTGAATTCATTGTAGACATGCTCAAAATAAAACACTGGGGAAAACATAAGATCTGCTGGCATGAAAAAATAGCTCCTTGTAATTTCAAAGTTTTGAAACAGTACACTGCTAACAACACCCCAGGCTTATCAGGATAAATATGCTGAGTAGAAAATCTTTCAAGTTTTAATCCAAAGTAAACTTGAAACTGTAACAAAAATTGTACTTGTTCTTAAGAAAACTTCCTTGACAGTGTCACTTGGGATATGGTGAAATGGAAGCAGTATAATATGATGCACCTCTGCTTTAGTGCTTGATACATCCCATCAAAAAGTCTCAAAATGAAACTATACAGAGTAGTTTTGTCTATGTTTTAGGTGTACAACATCCAAACCTAATCTGTTCTCAGAGGCTTAATCAGCAGTTCAGTGAGAACGTTTCCAGAGAAGTGCCATCTGAATCTGACATAGATGCAATTTGTCCACAGCCCTTCTGCTTCTATTTAACACTTCTACTTAAAAAGAGTGTTAAATTAAGGGCATTTTCAAAAACAGTCTAATTAGCATACAAAATTATTTTTACAAACTGATAATGTAAAAATCCACAGGATATATTTTAATAATGGAAGGTGTGTGGTAGTATGCTTAGGAGAATTCAAAAATACAAATGAAAGATGGAGAGTAACAATGTAGGCAGTAAGTCAACAAAGAAAGATCAGTAACCTGAATTAAGTAAAAAATGTTACTAACTTCCAATCAAGCAGTTCTCATACTGCCATGCAATAATATGAGTACTATCTGTACTGTATAATATATAATTTTCTATTCTAATGTTATAATACTTGTAAAGGTTTTCCTGGATAAATATATCATAGAGTTTGCTGTCAATTTAGACATCATCTGGCAGACAGAAAACAGTAAAACCTGGAACATGTTCACCACTGCAAGCACCTTGTCCTACCGGACCAAGTTCTTCTTATATGTAAAGGCTGTATTAAAGAAAATAAAATATTTGTAACTTTCCATATGATCTGATAAGGCACCAATATGAAAGTGACTAGAATTTCTAATACCCTGGGAGAGGCAGGAGTGAGGGGGAATTTACAAAGACTCTCTGGAAATGGACTGCTGAATGCACTAGTACAAGATCGAGATCTTGAGGTTTTAACTGAAGGCAGAATAACAGACCCTATCTTCTCAATCATTACCATTTGTCACTGCATTATAACTTTTTCATGGTAGTCACTATGAAGTTCTAACTCTTGAGCATCTGTTCTTTCAAAGCACAGAAATTAGGAGACCACCAAGAAGTCTACTTGTTTGCTCTATCTAGAAACACACCTCAAACATCAGGTATTTGTACTAATATATTTTACTTGAACAGCCCATATCCATACTAAACTTAATATTCCTGAAAATTAGTTCAAAGGAGTTTCTGCATTCCTCTGGAAAACACTCCATGATGTTCAAACTGCACAGGATGTCACGGTTGATTTATTATGCCAAATTTTGCCCAGGGAGATCAGTTTCACCATGGAGATCAGGAAGTGGGCTCTGAACAATATTTCCACTACAACTACTTATTTTCTTTAAGAGAATGAGCTCTTGGCCACTGGAAACTTTCACTGCACAAATCCATTACAGTCTTTAAACACCTTTTTAAAAAGTCAATGTTCTCAAGTGCCCAAAGATCAACTTTTCACCTCAGAAGTCTGACACAACCCGAGCATGCGCTGCTTTACTGGCCACAGCAACATCCCAAGGTTAAATCAATCATCTGTTACTTTGTTTCAGTCCACAAGTTTATGAAATGTTAACAAATACTTCAATATAAATAACAGTAATAAATTTCAAAACCCAAAATATGCAAGGAACTTAAACCACATGCATACACATAATTAAGACTTTCATATATGAGACTGCTGGTGTAACATGCATAAAGTATTTCTGATTCACTAAAACATTCTGATTGTCTCCATAAGTCAATAAGAAGTACACATGTATTCTTCCAATGAGTGAAGTGAATGTCAATTAGTTTCCTAATTAAAAGATGGATGCATTCAGCTTAACATTGAGAATTAATTTTAATGTGCTCAAAACCGCTTAGTCCAAGTTCAGTTTTTGATGTAATGTTTTCTTTAACTCCAAAAAATACACAACATAGAAAAGTAAGGGTTAAAACACAGGATTCATTTTCAGCATTCCTGACAGCTCGCATTGCTGGGATCAATCTCAGCAACAGAAAACTTGTGGTGGAAACTAAAGTTTTTCATAAACAAAAGGTAACCATAGTGAAACAATGTTCATAAAACTCAGTTTCACGTTAGTCACAACTCTCATGGCATTGAAATGGATACTATCATTACCACATTTATACATGCTCTTTGCCGTTACTCCTTCTCCACCCGCACACAAGAAAACACTATCCTGCTTCTGTGCCTAGGAGATTATCTTGATAACAACTTGAGGAAAAAAAACCCTAAACACTTTCGATTACATTTATCGTGTTCCACTATTTGTATTTTTTTTTAAATATTATTGACGTTGCAGTCAAGATAGAATGTTTGTTAACTAGCAACAGCAAGAAGCAGCACATTTCTGGATCACCATTTGTAGCGGTGCTTTTAAAACTGAAACTTGATTTCAGAAGAATTATATGTGGTAAACACCCAGACACTGATTACTGAGACATTCAGAAGGGTGCAATATAGTGCCCTCTAATTAAAGTATTCCAGCCCTAATATCACAGGGCAGCACTTATGGAAGCACTGTGCAGCCCTCATGGCAAGAAAGATTCAAGTGTCTTCTGAAATCCTTTAGGCACAGCATTAACATTCCTTGAGACTGTGTATCTGTTAAATCTATTAGCATATAAAATTTTCTGAGTAGGCTATGGATTTAACAGGCTGACTGCTATACTTTGTTTGGCCACACAGTGTACTCGCTGACATTTGAAAGGTTTTATAAAACCTCAGAGTGACTTACTCAAAGCTTTTTCACTGGTGGAGTGGGGGGAAGCCCTTTTAGTCAAACATAAAACTGTCACTCTTCCAAGTAAACACTTTTAAAAAACCTCCAATGACTTATAAACAGTTAAGCAAGCCTGAGCATCTAAAAATGTGCGTTTGGATCAACTGGTGAAAATATGTATTTTTATATATAAATAACATCAATATATATTAAATATAAATACATATAAGTATGTTAGGCAGATAATACATAAAAATAACTATATTAAATAAATATACACTACATATTTTAGCTAATTAGATAAGTATAGATAGATTAAATAGGTATAGATAGGTATAGACAGATAGATTAGATAGATATAGACAGATACACAGGTATAGACAAATAGACAGGTATAGACCGACAGAATCAAAGCTTTGTTAGAAGTTTTTCCTCTCTAAGCTATGAACGGCATGACAGACAGGCACGTTCTTTGTTTTGAAGGCACGTGCACTGCAGCCTGCCAGCCCCGTTCTATTTCTGCAGCACCGTGGGATTGCACTCGCGTTTGCAGCGCTCCACATTGCTGCGCTCAGGTTGAACTGCAACTCCGTTCACAGCTCCCGGCGCTCAGACGAGACTTCGGGGACGCTTTTCCCCGCGGGGGTTCGAGGGCAGAGGGACGCCGTGACCGCGAACGCCGCGGGGGCGGAGCTGCCCGTCCCATCCCACGGCCCGTCCCACGCCCCGTCCCGGCGCGTCCCGCCCGCACTCACTTGATGACCGTGCCTTTGGTGCCCCCTGCCGTGGTGAGCATGACACGCGTGGTGAGGCTCCCGCGCAGGTCGTCCTGGTCGAGGCCCAGCAGGGCGGCGCAGCGCTCCAGCGCCGGCTGGCTCCGCGCCCGCGGCGTGCAGCCCCCTGCGGAGACACCCCCGAGTCACACCCGCACCGCACCTCCATGCGGAAACACCCCCGAGTCAGACCCCGCACCTCCCTGCGGAGACACCCCCGAGTCAAACCCCACATCGCACGCACACCCAGCTCAGCTCCAGGGCAACCACTGGCCTGTGGTGACCCCGCCCTGACCCTGCCTGTCACTATCCAGTAAGGTACAATGTTACCAGTGAAGGTAACAATGTTACCGGCTTTGAAGGAATCAAAGGTTTGCCTCTGGAAATCACTTAGTATGGTTAAATGGGAAGAGTCGCCTTTTAAATCCCAAAAAACCCTCCCCGTCCGAAACAAACACAGAAACAACCCCCTCGAAAAAACTACATATGAAATTCTGTATTTCTTAGAGCACTGGCCAGGTTGTTCAAAACCCAGCCCGCTGGTAGGGAAGCACTATCCCAAAACGCAAAAGTGCTAACACCTAGAAACTGACTGCAGTGACTTAAAACTTTGGGATTTAGATATTCCTGTAATCCTCCAGGCTTCCGTGCTATGCAGCAGAAGTGCATGGTACAGAAGACTCCTGGCATTTTTCAGATCAAGAGGTATGCACACTTCCCAGGTGAACAGCCAAGGGACATGCTCCGTGCTGCACTTCAGCCTCGGTGCCAGGGCTCGGCCAGCACAGATCCCCAAACAGAGCACCCAACACTACAGGAAAATCTAACACTTATTTACATGTATTTCCTGTTGTTTGCAGTAAAAATTTGTTCACAGGAAAAATTATTTCTATGGATTAAATGAAGAGACCAAAAGAGTTAAATCACTGAGAGTTAAATTCCTTAACTCTACAATGACACTAAGGTGAAGGGAGGAAAAAAAAGAAAAAAAAACAAAAAGAAAAAAAAACAAAACAAAACAAAAAAAAATACAAAAAAAAAAAAAAACCAAAACAAAACAAAACAAATAAAAAGAGAAAGTAGTCCTTGAAAGTTGAAGGCTTTTGTGACTTAATTTCAGATGTTCTGAAACACCTTCCAACCTGTAGAAAACAACTTTGGTGTTACCCAGAAAGCTGCAACAGAACTTTAGAGGGTCTCTGGTGAAAGAGGCATACTGCCTGGAGCAGTTCAAATGCACACTCTGTGTGAACACATACAAGGTGAGAGCAGAATAAAGCCCTTATTTGCAATGTACATTTAAGAAGTTCAGTATTTGTTACAGAAAAAAAATGGTCTGAATTTCAACATTCAGAGATTCAATGATTTCTGGTGACCTTCCCCTTTCTAAACCCTGACTTTTCCCATGATTCATGGTTCCTCCTCTTCTTGTTTGTTTGCCTCCTGAAACTTCCTTTCCACTCACATTTGCACCTTTTTCACTCTTTCACCTTGTCAGACCTGAAGTCCGAACTCACGAAAGGTCCCTGGAAAGCTTACTGTTGAGCCCCAGGAAGCCAATAACCTTCTCTACACTTGCATCTTTCTAGATTCATTCACATTAACCATGTTAATTTCTGACATCCTCATGAAGATGGTAACACCATGAACTGACACTGGGGAGGTTCTGATTTAACCTATGAAGAGGAAAAAGGAGGAGGAAAAAAAAAGAAAGTCCACCTCCTCTGTGCTAACCCTAAGCTATCCAGTCTGAATTCAGCATTGGCCCTGCTTTGACCCCGACAGATGGGATTGGAGACCTCCCATGATCTCTGCTGAAGGGAACGTTTTGTAAAGTTCCATAGGCATTCTGTGATTGGGGTCAGGAGCTAGTGAACCTGTAAGGCTACTACTTACTTAATTCCTCATTTAAAACATCTTTTAATACGTCCTTTGGTACGTTGTTCCAAACACCTTTACCAAAAGCTATACTTACTGGAAGCAGGACCAAGAGGAACCAGTTTCACTGTATCTTGCAACTCCTGGTAAAGACCTAGATACTTATATTTTCTACCATAGTTATATTTGTAGTACATCCAGACCAGGAGTTTCTTCATTTCTTCAGGAATATATCGACAGAAGTTCTCAACATAGAAAGCCTGATTTCAGTTGTAAGTGACAATTCCCAAAATATTAATTCTCTTTCCTCAACTTTCCTGCCCATTCTGCCACTAAGATCCAGCTACACTTGTACTAACTCATCTTGTGTGCAGTATCTTAAAATTAGGAAGTTTATATTAACCTAAGTTTTTGCTGTAGCTATTTTTTCCTCATCTCTCAAAATACTAACATGACGGTATTTTTGGAAGCTGAAGGACATAATGGTTTTCCCTACAGATTGAGTTGCTATTTATAAGATATTTTCATGACCTTAGTGAGAAGTTGAACTTTATCATTAAACTACAAGTACAATTTTGAGACATAAAATGTCTCCTTAATATTAAACTCTTCACTGAACAGTTTCAGTAAAAACCTATTTGCTTTCAGCACACGTAAAGAAGTACAACTTTAAAAACAAACAGGTAAACAACTTCAGAATAGACTGAATTAAGACTGAATTACCCTTGAACATAAAGCAGCTTTCTAAATCCATAATTCACATGGGAAGGAAACATCCCTAATAAAGAGACATTTTCAGTATTTTTACAGAGAACAATTTATGCTTCATCTAACCTGATGTACTTCCAGCTTCCTCAAAATCAATATTTCCAAGGTGAAGGACACCGGCCACTACTCTAAAAAGATCAAGCTTTTCTTCATCATCCAGTCCAATTTTTTTCATTGCTGTGCACATTCTGTTGAAATCTCCATGATCATCTAACAGTGGATCCTTCAAGGAACCTTCTTTAAGGTACTATAAAACAACATAAACCAAAAATGCAGGAAGTGCATTTAAAGTAAAGATACACAAATATTTCCAGTCAAGAATAAGTCACAACAAAAAGCATACAAAAACATGCCAAACTAGGTGGAAAGAGATCAGAGCTCTTCATACAATACAGACTTTGCAAGAACCCTAATTTATTTTAACTTGTTGATAATTTGAAGCAGGATCTTCAAACTTAAATTTCAAAGCAAACTTCAAACTACTTTCAGAAAACACAATCTGGAGAATGTGACACCTAAGGACAGGCTAATATGGGATAGCAAGAAGAAGAAAAGAAGAATTTGCCTAAGGGAGTTCTCAAACCATTTATACAAAGGAGTCCTTCTAGTCCCAAGCAGTTTAAAGAAGCTCAAGGTCCTTGTAATAGGTTGACAGAATAATGGGCCACAGGGAAGGAGTATAGGACAAATCAGAACTAGAAGAGTTACCCGTATTCTAAACAGACTTATTTAGAGAAATATATTTGTTAACATTTGCTGCTAATTAAGAAACAGAAAAGTTGTCTGCAGTGGTCTCTGGGTTAGAACACCAGCTAGTTCTGAAATACCAACTTAACATTTTGCTGGTTTTTCTAAATTACATACACAGAAAGCTATTTTAACTATAAATCAGCTTAAATAGTAGATAGTAATACATCTGCATGCAATCAAGAGACTACCTGAACATGCACAGACTGAGATGTTTTCACAATTATTTTTAAGTGTTTTTGACTAATAAGAATAAATAACTAAATAGAAGCCTTGTTAATGTCAAATAAGCTAACATGATTTTTATCAAAACAAAACACCACATGCATCTGAAAAATTCACTTCACACAACATGTAGGCACATCAATAACATTAAACCACATGTTAATTATGTAAAATGATCACCTCATCTTCCTGATAAGGAAAACACAAAAACAATTGAATTATTAATTGACTATTCCATCTTATTATTAAAATAAACAATCTGAATATTTTTATAAAATGACTGAGCAAATCCTAACTTTCCAATTTAAAAACCAGTACAAGGCAATATATTTCCTGTTTAAATGGCTAGATTAGGTTTCAATGTCACTGAACTTTGATCCTTTATTGAGAATTAAAATTGGTATGGTTATAACATACAAGTATTACTGTATCATATGTTCCACTGCTTCATGTTTTACACATATTTTCAGAATTATTCTCTCAGTATGTTTTAGTTTAGACAAACCCTTATTTCAAACAGGGTCCTTTAGAGGACAAGTCTTAAGAGAGAGCACCCGCCCGTAAACCACATCAGTAACAGAAGATTGGACAGGTTCATCTTCCAGTAGCACGAGTAAGTGAATGTTGATACTCTATGTTTACATGAATGACCAGCTTCACTGCACATCTTCATTTAAGGCAATTTGGGCAAACCAAGGCAAAATCCCCCAACCACCTCGTACCCTGTATGCTTGACAAGAATGAAATATATATGAGCTTCCTGTCTCACAGTAATGTCAAATCACTCTCCACCATCCCTGATTATAAAAAATAGCCTACATATAAGCAAAATAAATCAGGATTACATGCTCAGTGTTATAACATACAACCACTAGAAAATGAGGTTTAGAATTTACTATGTTGACTTGGGCAAAGGAAGTATCTACGCTGTCTCTCATAGCTTCAAGCCCAAGTTAGCAAAGGTGAAAGAGATGGCATGATCACTTGGTGAAAAGAAGGTCTTGAGTAAAGTTATTTTTGTATTATTGCTAGATGTGTATGCAGCCTGTCCTGCTACAGAACAACAAATACAGATTTGATTAATATTTGAAATATTTTCCAGCTATACAAATGAGCATTTTATACTTTAGGTATAAGTAGGTGAAAATTTTATCAGAGAAGAGAGTAGAAATTTAACTAAGTATTTAAAGAACTTCCAATTCATATATACTATTAATCCAGAACAAATTCTTTAGTATCCTCTTGTAAACAAGATCAAAGCCTTAAATACTACACATTCTGGTAATTCCAGTTCTAAAAAAAATATAAACAGAGAGCAAGAAGATACAAACATTTGGAAGTTTCACACTTTCTTCCCGGAAATGCTGTGTTCTGCCATAACTAGCAGTTAATAGCAAAGGGACAACAAAAACCATTAAAGTGTAACAAGGAAGAGAATACAGTCATGCTAGAAGTGAGCTTGTACTACTGATTTGTAAAATACTTTGGAGGATCATTTCAAAAATCCAGCTAGTAAAAATGGTTCCAGAAACAAACATTCCTTCTGACCAATTCCTAGCAGTAGTTAGATTTTAAAAAATAAAATTAAAAAAAGTCTTGGATAGATTTTTGTTTTCTACAGAAGACAAACTGCATCATACAGTATTACATTATTATAAGAATGAAAAGGAAACCATTTTATATACACTGATCCGTTTGTGATTTTACTGTGCCTGTTAAAATGCATTTCTAGGACTGAACTCCAAAACAGAGTTCTGAATAGAGCAGCTTTGACAGTAACCCATTTAGACCTATAAAGATGTGTAAAATGAACATTTCATTCCACACTGTAAAACTGCAATCATTTTCTACTCTATCTGCATTAGTTAATAATATAAACTAACTGAAGATACAAACATACCTCAGGACTCTTGCGATTTTGCAAAATCTGTTTGTCTGTTTCTTTGTTAGCAAAGAATCTGGTACAGCCTCGATTTAGGTACTGTAACAATAAAAAAGTGGACATGCACACTTAAAGACAGGTAAGGAAAACATATGCTTCTATTTAAGGCTTGCCCTATATAGTTTGATTTAACCACATGATACAAACAACACGATGAGTATTCAGAATACATTCCTTAAAAATGTATTTATTTACATCTACAAAACTAAAGAACTGCAACAGTAACAAACTACCATTAAAAGCATCTTAATTTTCACACATTTTGACACAGTGGCATAATCATTTTATTAAGTCACAGAGTATTTTCTTAACATTTGATTCTATTAAACCTATTAATGGAGTCTGGAATTCCAGAAAAGACAATCAAAACTAGGAACCAAAAAAATTAATTTTCTGGCTTATATATAACACTGAAGTACTAATGTTTTTCTTCACCAGTGAAATATTTAGAGGTAGTAAGAAACACAGTAGATTAAAAAGCTGAAAGAATATTAAAAGCTTATAACATACTATAAGCAGAAGCCTTACTCAAAACCTAGCTTCTGATACACATCTCATGCTGTATAATAAATTCAGATTTGAGATTCAGTAAACAAGACTGAATTTAGGTTCAGACAATGACTGTCCCTTTCAGCAAAATGGGATCATCACCTTTTTCTTTCTGATTTGTTCAGCTGAATGCAAGAACTCTGTCCAAAAGCTTGGACAGAGCCTTTTGTCCAAAGGAAGTGAACTGATTCTTTGCTCTTTGACTGAACACAGAAGATGTTTTCAACTAGCTGGACACAGACAATTCTATACTTTGATTAAAATTTATATGCAAAATTCTAAAACCCCAAAATAATCTTCAAAGCATTCATAACAGTAAAAGAAAACCTAGTGACAAATTTAACATTAAAACAAAGTGACAACTGTTCAAAGTTAGTTTTGTATTTACAAATTTAGGAAGCAAATTAACCTTTTGAAGTTTTGTTTTCCAAAAATCTCATGTAAAGTGATATTTGATGAAAATTCAGTGCAACATAACTAATAAACACTAAGCATATTTATCTACATCTATACAAAGACAAAAACTATCCTAAGGTTTTTGTTTTTAATTAAACATTATCTACTTCAAAGGGGAGAAAAAAGAGAGTTAAATTTTTTTACTTCAATATGCAGAGTGCGCCCTTCATATGGAGGAACTCAGGAGTCAAATATTAACTTATAAATAAGGTAAGGCAATAAATATTCTTAATAGAAATTAAAGTGCCTGATGCAATCTCAGTAGAAATAAGAAAAAAAATGTCGTGGTGTGGTAAGAGCCAGTGTGACTGCAAAAGGTATAAATGAAACATGCAAGTAAGTGTCTCCTGTAAAAGAACTTATCAGTACTGTACCGCAGCAGCCTGATTTTAAGAAGGTTATAATTCTGACCTTGACATCTACAACCTTGGGTGCTTTCATGAGCATAATTTTTGATTTAAAAGAATTCCCAAGAGTACATAGGGAGCACATTCAGTTCCAGAAATAAAAATCTATTAACTTCAAGAAATAAGTGATGCTGTCTGTGTGTTTGCTCCTAGAAATGTAATCCAGAATGAGGGTTAATCAGAAGAAACCATATAATCCAAGAACAGGCAAAACCCCTAAAAAGAAAGCATGGAGAAAAGAAGGGAAGACAGTAAACAAATCAGAAGTAATAAGAACAGGCATACTGGTCTGAATTAAAAGCCCCATACTATTCAATCACCACCTCTCCTTCAACCAAGGATTTTACTGCTCTTTTCCAAGTTGGGGTGACAAAACAATGTATGTTATTCAGAAATACTGATGTACATTGCAGCATGACTCACTATTTAATTCTCCCTTCCTTTCCTAACTCCTAAAATTCTGCTCTGCTTTCTTCCTGCCACTGAACATTAACCTAATATTTTTAAAGAAGCATGCACAATGATCCAAGACATTCTCCACTGCTTAAGTTCACTTTCATTTAGGTATACTTTGGAGTATTATATTAAGCACTGATTTTATTTGGATTCTATTAGCTTCACCATTGTTTGAGTGATTGGATCATTAACAGATTGTAGAAACACTTCAACTGAAAGGGACTGGTGAGTCTTACCCTGTAACCTGGAGTGACCAAAATGACAGAGTATGATGATGAGAGAAGAGGCATAAAACTGGAGTAGTACAAATCAAAGTCTAGAATGTACTACTAGAGTACGACAGAAATTAGGTGGAACAGTGTAGAAAAGACAAATGTTCTGAAAGCATACAGACCGTAACAGAGAAACTACCACCTTTTCACTGAGGTCTGATCCTTGGTGACAAGCATGATGAAAAAAAAACACACTTAAGAGAGAACTGTGGAACAACACCTTTGTCTTCCTAAATGTATGGTTGGGATAGGAAGAAATAAACGTCGTTTTCAGGTTTTTAAATACAGATTACTCACAGAACAGTTAGATCACAAACAAGAAATTCACACTTTACACCTCTAGAAGAGCCCATAACAACATTACCAGCAGCTTGGTATCCAACGGTACACATTCTGGAAAAGCAAAGATTCCTCAATTTTAAGACACAGAGAAAAAGCATAGGAATTCTTCCAGTAAGGAAAAAAGCTTTATTTCAAGATTAAATAGATGTAACTAAAAAAAAAACATCTCATTTTTGTAATAGGAATTAATCTGTCAAAGATAATGAATAGAGATTTTAGTATGATCTCTATGAAAAATGTATGCAGGACAATATGAGAAGCTTTACAAACACTGATTCTGATACTCACCCTAAAGTTGTCAGGAGAGCTGAGATACAGTTTTTCCCTAATGTCTTCTGGAGCACCAGCACAAAGCCTGTAAAAGATATGATAATTCCTCTCTTCTTTGCCTTGCACACAGATCCTAGATTTCTCCAGAAGATAGTGTGATACAAATCCACCAACCACCGAGTTCTAGGAGAAAAAAATGTTTTTTGATTATCTGAGTATTTTTTGGATTGAAATTCACATTTTCAATTTACATTTGTCTGATCACAGCTCTCTCAATGGAAACTGCTCTGAAGATTAAAATATATCTACACCTAATACATACTAAGATTAGAAAAGAATCCATTGCCTTTACTGTAATTTCTCTACCCAGCTTATGTATTGTGGACACATACCCTTAAAATAAGCAAAAAGCAAAGCAGAAATTTCTGCCAAAAAGCAGAAATCTTTAGTAGAATTCCAGCAGTTGCTGCAAAGAGCATTGCCAGCTATCCTTACACTTTTTGGATGGCAGTGGTATTACAACCTTTTCTAGTTGCTTTTCACTGAGACTCTTGTAAAAGAGAAAGAAGGGTTAAAATTATAGAATACATACTTGGACACCATCTTGGGCAAACTAATTATGAGAGAACACTATTTCTCAATATTTGCACTTTTCTGACACGGAACACAGATTTTGAAAGCCATTTTTTACCTGGTCTATGGTAAAATTCCCTATGCCTAAAGAAATCTTAATAGCAAGGAAATTTCTGAACTTAATGGCCATTACAGTAACTAAGAAGGACTTACTGACTGATAAATTTGACTACGGTTATGCAGTCATTCACTTATTCAAGTCTGTACTCATATTGCTTTGAGAAATCAGACCTAATAAAGTGACCACAAAGAGAAGTATGATGTCTTGTAAAAAAGGAGCTCAAGTAAACATACTGATCTTGCAATCTTTTAAACAATTTCTGAAGATACTGAGTGCTATTTGCTTCAGCTAAAGTAATTAATATGAAATACCATGTAAGTGTTGACAGATAAGTTGACAGATGATGAATGCATCATTTCAAGTAGAAAACTGGATCCTTTCCACAAGCTTATTAACATGAATCGAACCAACAGATAAAGTCCCTCTACCCAGATAGGAATTTAGTTATTTACTAACTAAACTATTAATGAAAAATCTGAAGTTTAGTTACAAAACCAAATGATGAAAACTTAGGAAAAGACTGCAAGCTCAAGACCAAATCATAAGCTTAAATTACACAGGAAAAGAAATTCTTGCAGTTCCTCTGTCCTCAGTAAGAAAGATAGCAGGCATGTACAGAATCTCTACAGAGATTAACAAAAGCCTTGGATATACTGGACAGCCATATAGTCATCCTTAATTGTGCAATGTGTGTATACATACACGACTCAAACAAAACTACACCCAAACAAAGAAAATTTTTCTGAAGTTACACAGTGAGTAGTATTTCTGTCAAAAAACCAATTCTTTGACTATATGAGGTTCCAAAATTTCATAAAAATACATTTGAAAAAACCCCCAATAATTCTTTTAAAGTTAAAATATTTTCTATCTAATATGCAACTCACACTTCTTTGTGTACTAAAGGAATGCATAAATACCTAGTGGCAAGTGAGCCATTATTTATATATGCCTTTTGCAATGAAGGGATCCATTTTTCATCTTTTGTGGGCGGAAGAAATTTTCCTACTGACTTGAACCACTGCTTTCCAGTAAAGACACAGTACAGTGTGGCACTGGTTTTCCTTTCAATGTGATAGACTACAAACCAAATCTGTAAACTAAGACACTAGCTATTTGCTGCAAGACTAGTAAGTCTATTCAGGCTTCTGCCAGCCTAGTATTTCCATTTTATGACAAAAAGCCATCACTGGCTATCTGTAACAAAATCCCAGTACCTTTTCATTGAAGTGAATTTCAACAAATTTCCCAAAACGACTGCTGTTGTTGTTGCGAACAGTCTTTGCATTTCCAAAGGCTTCTAATAGGGGATTTGCTGTTGTAAAAAATTAATTTTTGCAATGTTAAAATGCAACCGATAAACTACCAAAAATCAAGAGAGAACAAACACATACTAATTATTCAGTGAACTTATTTTGAAAATTAAAGGAGAAATACTACCTATTATGAATAATCAATTTTGCAGATTGTACTGGATATATTGTGGTTGATTACAAAAACAATACTTAAATATCACATAACACTGTGAAGTATTCAAATGAACACTGTAAGAAATTCAGGGACAAATGTCAAAAATTATTTAGTGATGTTCTTCTACATCAAATAGGTAAATAACTGATACATAAACTATAGGAGACAACACACAATTTGACACTTGTTTAGTTATTACTCATAAAATCTAAACTACCCACTTATCCCACAGACAAAATGCCACTTAAATGTCACACGTGCAAAGTAATAGATTGATTAGGGAATTATGAAAAATATTAGAGTGCATTGACTTCAAAAGCTACTTAAAACTGCCCTTTCAAATTAGGTCAATTAAGTGATTGAGTGATTTTATTTTTTACTGGCTGCTGTGTTCAAGCACATTAAAACCCATATAGAAAGAGTGGTAGCAAGCAATCTAACACACATAAATATATATAAACACAAGCATCATGCACAGTTTAAGATGTTTGAAAATGCCTAGTAGTTAGAAAACAAGGCCTCTGAAAGACTGCATTTTACTAGCTTTGAAGATCAAAGAAAACCAGTTGACTGAATCACACTAACAATAACCCATTAAAAATATCTACAAGTTATTTCAAGGCTTCTAGCTAAAAATATACACTGGAAACTGAGCGAGGATTAACTCAGATTTAAAACCCTGCTACTGACAACCATCTCCATATCTGCTTCTTCAAAAATTCAAGAACAAAGGAATAACATCAATGCTTGGATAAAGTATGGATGATAATACATACCAATTTATTTTTGGTTTGGATAGTTGTTTGTTTTGAGGTTTTTTGTTTGCTTGTTATTAACTTAAAGCTTATGAAAATGTACATCTGCCTTCTCAAGAGATTTTTGATAACTACTCAGGCATTTCACGTAGTATCATATTTTAAAGAAAAGATTATGAATAAAAACAAATTGCACGTGGTCTTTGTGCTAAGTTAAAGTTGCTTTAGTAATGCATATGCTATAAGCATGATCATTAAAATTGTGCCTAAAACACTTCAGAATTCATGCACCAGATGCTGTTCCAGACTAAAAAACCCAAACTCTTGAGGAATACCTACAAGTACCAATTAATTTGTGTCAGGCATTATCCAACTCTTGCCCACTTCCTTCAACACACAGCGAATCTCACTAAGGAACTGCTTTAAGCAAACCTACAGCAACAAGAGATTAAAACCTGTAGTACTTCTCTTGAATAAGTCGTTCAAATTTGAAAAGATTAAAATTCAAAGCAAAATAAAAAGTAAACAAATTTTTTAAAAAATAGTCAGAAAATTCCAAAATAAATTTACTATATGCTATAGAAGAGTAAAACTACCATATGAGGCATTACTAGACTGGCTGTCTGGTTTTGAGATGTTTGTATTTTCTCAAGAAGTTATTTTCTGTTCAATTAGGAAGTGGATGCAACATTTAAGAGGCTTATCTGGATGATCAACACAGTCTCTTTTGACTTGGTTTGGGAGTCTTATAAAGACAGATATAATCAAAGTGCTAATTCGAATTATGTGATTTTTGACAAAGTAGATTTAACAGAAAAATGATTCAGAGCCTTAATTTAGAAGAACTTCCCTGCTTTAGCTGACTTTGCAAACTTTGTGATGATGAGGAGGAATTGAACTTTCCTCACAGTCATTAAGAGATGAAACTATAATCTCATCCTTGCACATTTTATGCAGTTTAAAATCCAATCTTGGGTTCATTATATGTAAAGTTCAAATCAAACATGCACTCATTTTTTAGATCAAGGACTGTATGATATTATAAAAAACAAAAATAAAGTGAAACACAAATAAAAGAATTTTTTTTCAGAATCTACATGAATGTCAGCTACCCATAAATTATGCCCTAGGAAGTCTGATAGTACTTCTGTCCTAGCCTTTACTCAGTTGCTGCTGTTGGCTCACACTTCAGAAAAAAGTACAAATGTTGGAATCTTTAGTTAAATGAAAGAAAATTCAGTACCTTCAACAATTCTATCATCAATATCCTGGCCACTACCATAGGACTCTGTTAAATACCTGAAAAGTAAGATAAAAATATTGGTATCATTTATCTCATGCCAAATCATGTCAATTAAACAGGGCTAAGCATGGCTGTGCACCATGCCTACTAACCATTTACTACAGGTAAAGGATACTGCTTGTAATCTCCAAATACCTATACATTTTAAAATAAATCTAGTTTACCTTTTCTTTTTTGTTAAAACAAAAATATTCTTGCACACTTCAGTTTTTTTTCAATACTCCAAGACCCATTAGAAATTTCTTTTAGACATGTATATGGAAATTAGTTTTATACAAATATAATCAAACTATTACTGTGCTACCTGCATTTATTAATAAATCTTAGTAAACACATAAGGTTTCATGTCTCTTTCACAAATTTAAGACTGTTTCTATGCATAGTTTCTGTGCTCATAACTATCATTGTTAATAAAAACTCCATATGGAGATGGTGAGAATAGGAAATTGCAGGTGCACAATTAAGGCAAGATTTGATTTAGCCATTGAAGAAATAATTCTAAAATAAATTCAAAATGTCCTTGCTCTAAAGGTCCGGCTTTGTTTTTGTTTTCACCCTGGTGCACAGGGTCTGCTTTCTGGAAATTTGAAAGTAAATCGGGGACCAGTCAAAAGCAGTTACTGAAAATGGGGCTTTCAAAAAAAACTCTGGAAATGCTAACAGAGCTGTACAACTTCTTAGTACTTCCTGATCACACAAAAGTAAAATCTTCCAGCTTTTAAAATTCAAATGTTTTGTACATGGGCTCTTATAGGGGCAGGTCCTGGGGAGAAGCAACAGGAATTTTTGCCTGTTGTGTAACCAAAACTTCCTTCACTGAGAAGCGGAAGAACCATCCCCTTTGGGAAGATCCCTCAGGAGATATTCTCCCACTGCCTGCTGTCTTTTTTTCACTCTCAGCAAAACCAAAGTCGTTACCAGCACCTCACAGTAATTCTTACAGGTATCTTTTTTAGGTTGCACAGGGGCAGAGAAGAGGAGTATGAAGGACAGACAGTGGTGACAATTCTTCATGGGATGTGGAAGATACATAAATACTAGAAAATACATGATGTCAGGCAAAGAGGAATTAAAGATTTATAGAGGAAAACAAGGACAAGGTGGAGGGAGAGAGCATATTCACACTGCCCACACTGTTTCCCTGGATAATCAGGGCACCTATGATAAAGGTGTATTTAATGAGCTCTCCAGTTACAGTGTTCCACAGGCATAAAAAGCAGTTTAAGTACAATGCAAGTAAGTGGAAGCAAGGCTGATATAAATCGGCAATATGGCTTCCATGTAGTTTAATATGCTTGATTTAGTATTGCTCATACACGAACATCAATAAATAAATAAATCCCATTTTTCAGTCTTACTCAGTAAACTAGGGTAAAGTATATTAAAGTTAAAAACCCTGGATAGTCAAGCAAACTGGGGAAAAAAATAAAAAAGGAAAAACAGAGAAATGCACATTTATGGCAAAACCAATAGTATCTTGCACGATACAGTTAAAATGTCTAGTTTTTTTATCTACCACAACACCAGATGTGCAATACTAAAATGACTGCATCATAAACCATAATAACTACATGATGTCACTACAACGGAGTTAAGGGTTTTGTGAGGATATAGCTGTTTCCACATATTATCATGTCATCATTAAAGTTCAATTCAATTAATTTCTTGTCATAAAGTGCATGTAGAAGCTAATGCATATCTTACTGAATTGTGTCTTAAACAGAGTACTTTACAATTTGCTCTGTTTGTCAACAAAATGCACCAACACAAGAAATTCATAGGATAATTCTGGTCCAAATGCACAAACCTCAGAACAAATTTAGTGTTTTCTGTCTTGCCAGCTCCTGATTCTCCAGAGACTATGATAGATTGACTCATCTTGAGCACTTTCATGTCACGGAATGCTTTATCAGCTTAAAAAGAAGAACGTGTTACATATGACAAATACTAATATTCAGTAGAATTGCAAGGATAAAGTTAAGCTACAATGCAAAAATTACAATGTAACTTATTTTTAATAGTGTCAATCTTTACAATTAAAAGCATTACAATTTATTAAAGTCTCTTTCTGTTTAATTTATACTATAGTTGTTCATCTCCCAGCACTCAAAGACTTGAAAACAAAGACCTACTCAACTGTATCAAGGACAAAAAAACCAAAATCAACCACCTAGAACTAAATATCTTTAATTAAACACATTTACAAAATAGTAACCAATGTTGCTCTGCATGTTTTTCAAAGAGAAACTTTCAGTTGTACTTTGCAACAAGTAACATCTGAGATAAGCAAACTTGGAAAAAACATCAGCTGTTTCATGCTATGCAACAGGTAATAAAACCCCAGATATTTATACATTTGTTTACAAAACAAATTGCATACAATGAGAAGGCTTTTAACAAGTCAAATCTTGACTATAGTTTCCATTTTTTTTAAATTTAAAATAGTGAGTGAAAATTGATTTAACCCATAAATAACATTTCAATGTACTTTTTGTGTGCAACATAAGCATATAGGAAGAAACAGTGTATGTGCTCTGGCAACATAATAAAAGGCAAAGAAAATCTGAATCCGAAAGACTGCCAATGATTATTACACCGTTTTTCACTTGTAATATCTGAATTTATTTCTTTATTAGTTTTTTAATGGTTTCAAGTTACATTTAAACTGCTTAGATTTGAAACACTGGAGGTGCAAAATAATCATAACAGAGTTGTCACATCTCCTAATTCCCAAGTTCTTCAAACTCCCTATCAAAAATGAGAAGATTCGCAATTTTAGAAAATTAGTGCTTTTATTTTATAATATTTCAAAATAAAGTATTGTTACTGGGGAAATTTATAGGTAACTGTGACATATTCAATGTTTGCTTTTTAAAAGACAAATATAGGCTCAATACATACCAATGGCAAAAACATGTGGTGGCAATGTTCCAAGCGATCTACCCTGGTACTTTTTAATAGTATCTGAAGAATACAACTTAGGAATATCAAAGTATGGATTCACTGCAATAAGAATGTTGGCTACATAGGTCTGTGAAGAAAACAATTAATATGAAACTATTAACCAGTATTCAAGCAAGTGGTTAACAGCAATTTTCTATTACTATTGAAGGCTATAGCCTAAGTATAACAACTGCATTTATGATTTTATCCAGCTAATGCAGACACAAGACGGGACATACTTTTAGAGTTCCTTTTATTATCTTCTCAGGACTTCTATGAAATTCTCTTGGGAAAATTCCCTATCCACTGAGCTGTGGAGTACGTCCTGAGTCAGACCTTTCTTCCAATCTCCTTTTCAATTATTTCCTATTGTCTGCATTACTGGATCAAGGATAGGATGCCAAAACCTCCTCCTCAAAAGTGAATAATCGAAGCTCATGGACAGTATAACTCATTGTCCTCCAATGAGGAGGACAACTTTTCAGTATCTAATGGAAGCAACTCAGAAGGAAGGACTGACAGGATCCTGCCTGGGAGTGCACTGAACCTAGGCAATAAAAGCGTTCAGCTGTGAGAAGATTAGCTGTAGCTGCTTCCTCAGACAGAAATACAGAATGCAAATGTTCTCTCACAGAGAAGGAATTTGAGAACAATCTCAAATGAAGGCTGCTTTTTACTCTTCCACAGAATAAGGAAGAACGAAGACATGGATTTGGGGTTTTTTTAACATTTCTGGAAAAAAATCTCATAGCTTGGCTTTAATGGCCAAATTACATACAGGGAAGAAGACAGGTCAGAATCTAAATAAAAAAGCAGGTTTTCAGGAAAATATATAAAGAAAATGAGATAAGACTTCAGTCTGAATGACTTATTTGCTTTGTGGTTAGTGAGAATATCAACAGACAACTGAAATTTGGACAATATTGTGATGTGTCGACCGAAGGCTGGAACACACACAATGTGTGACATTTCTTACATGTTTCTATTTTCAACATTATTTCATGACAGGAGAACCTTTCTTCAAGAGCTGCAAGTACTAATATTAATTTTCCTTTTAATAACAAGATAAATGCTTTTAACTAGGATTAAACAAAAGGCAGAACACTGTTTACAAGGGAGTTAAAATGTAAACTGGAAAAACAAAAAGTCAACTCTTTTTTTCTTTTTACCCCCTCCAGAAAATACACCCACTCTGGACAATGCATTAGTAGTACTTGTTTACAGTAAAGAAAGGCTTTATGAACTGAAATACTATCCTAACTCATAATCAGTTCAGATTGAGAATTTTACTTTTTTGGAGATTTATTGTTTGATTAGGTTTTTTAAGATTTATTTTTCCAGAACAACATTCAAATGGCCATTATCTATTTAGTTTAAAACCAGTGCTTGATCTTAGCCCATAAAAAATTTACAGCTCTGTAAATTAACTGCAACAGAAGAAAACAGCTATACTTTTTTTTTATATTTATATAAAAGGGTTTAACAAAATTAATTTTACAACAGTATGCTATAAGAAAAGCCAACTATTTTAACACAGACACTTAAAAAATATGTAGAACTGTTTCGTATTATCCCTGGCCAGGTCTCTATTTGGGAAAAAAAAA
>VXAU01002350.1:2960036-2996626 GCA_013399695.1 Formicarius rufipectus | reverse complement strand
AAAAAAAAAAGAAGAAGAAAACTCTTCTGTTTCACAGCTGTCAATGTCCAGGCAGATGGCAAGGCCAAAATGTAATTTAGTCAGAATTCATTAAGTACAATTAGGCAATTTGATAGCAATATAAAAGATTAAGACGGACATCTGAGCTAGGAGGTGTCAAAGACAGCACCTGTTCACTTCGTTCAAAAATAATGAAGAAAGAAAACCATCTCTGTTAACAGTGAAGTAAGTTACCTGTAGGAACAGAGCTTTGTGCTATGGTTGCACATGAACAGTTATGTAGAAAAAAATCTATTGCTGTGCCTGGTAAAAATTAGCTAGCATTCGTGTGATTAATGTGATTCTGATCTCAAACCCAGTATAATATAAGGAAAGAAAGGCCAAAAGAAAAAGGCCTACAGTCTCAAGCTTGCCATCTTAGCAGTTCTGTTACAGGAAAAAATTAGGAAATATTAGACTGGTTGTCATGACATGCAATACTTACGTAAATTCTGTCCTTACTGTACCGAACCTTGATATTGTGAAGGAGAGTAGCCTCATTTAAATACATCAGGGAACCTGCAAGTCAAAGACAATCACATAACATTAAGAGCTCAGGATGACCCTTGTGTACAGATGAAAAACTAAATTTTAGGATCAAGTAGAGTATTACTTCCCCTCTCTTTGGTTACAGTTTAATCCTATCATTTCTTTACATGTCTTGAGGCAAAACTGCTGACTGAACATACACTTTAAAAACCACAGACCTGCTCTTTACCATACAGAAAGTTGTGGAGCAAAGAGTCAGACTGCAGGAGCCTCAACACAGGCTCTGCTCTGCCTAAGCTCCTTTCACCAGCCTGTCAGTCAACACTGTGCACCTCACTCCATGCCAGCCCCAACTCATAGAAACTGGTGCCTAATAAAATCCATGGCAATGACTGTTTCCGTCCTTCCAGCTCCCCTCTCCAATCTCAGCCACAGTGCCCCCAGGGTAATGCCACCCAGATGACGCTAAGAATAAAAGTTGTCTCTGGTGACTTTTGAATTGATGAATATAAACATCTAAACGGGAAACACTGTCTGCAGGAATCAGCAGCCAACAGTGTGACCCCAGGCACCAACCCCAGCTTCCCTGCTTCAGTTCTGTATTCTGTGAGCTCTAGACCTCCTCAGAGAAACTACTGGGAGAAAAAAAAAAACTCACCAAAACCTAGCTTTACTTTTCTCCTTTGTTCATTAAAGGAAAACACCTGAACTAACAGTTGAAATATTACAAGGTGGTGGCTCCAGGCAGTAAGTGCGCAAAGCTGCCTCTTGTTTTCACTGGAAAGTGTCAGCAGTCTTAATTACATAGGTAGTTTCCAGTTCCCATTGTAACACTGGTAAAAACATTATCCCTAAACCAACTGAGAGTACTACCCATTAGACAGATTTGCAAATATGTGCAATTCTTTTTACCTTGCTGCTTAAAATTCAAATGTACAAAACTATTTTGTCTAGACACAACTGGTTCCTGCCATACTGGTAAACTTTACAGTATTAATGCCACCTAAAAGGTTGTATACATCCAACTACTGTGGATGGAGCAAGCAGTGTGTCTTTAATGTCTTTTTAAGGAAAGACTGGAGGTGGCACTTAGTGCCATGGTCTAGTTGAAATGGTGATGGTTGGGCATAACCTGGACTCCATCTCAGAGGTCCTCTCTAGCCTATTTGATTCTGTAATAGTAACTGCTACCCTGCACCTCACTCAAGGGTTATATACACATCTCTGATCTATAATGACCAACAAAGTTGTTTCAAGTTGAACCAATGCCCTTTCTCAAGGGCTCCAGTGGGAAAAAAAAAGTATTCCCACTTATTCAGACAAATGTTCAAGAAGAGCTGCCAGTTCCTTTAATTTAAAGTCAAACTGCCTAGCCACCTCACACCAAAAGGATGCCTGAAGGTCAGTAAGCAGCTTGTAACATCTCCTTCAACACTCTCTCTGCTGAACCAAACCGTTCTGGCAAAGAATAATGGGAGCTTCTCAAGAGCATCTGTGTTTTCCTTTTCCATCTTTTACTCTTCCTCCCACAGCAGACTGAGGAGTGGCTCTGTCTGCTACTACTACACCAGACCGGCCTGAAGCAAAGACAGGTTTACCAGCCATTTGCAGCCCCTCTTTGGCTTGCACAGCTCTACTGAGTAACAGCCCTTCCTTCTCCTCCATGATCAAATACAGCTTTGCTTCAAATGCCACTCCTGATTCTCAAAGGACTTGCAGCTTCTGGATTGTTCAGAAGAAACTACTTTCCTCCACAAAATCCCTTGCACTCATATTCTTGTGTTGGCAGAGGCACACAAGGCATGCTTTAGCTTTACACTAAGCAAACTCTCCCTTTGGATTAAAACAGCCTTGAAATTGTGCCTGTGCACAATTCCTTCATGAAGCAGCAGGGTGGTCCCCACCACCACAGCTTTTCCTTTGCCACACCAGCAGACACATTCCCCCACATCCCACAGTTGCTGGTGTCCATGCAGCAACCAAGTGCAGATGCCCAGAGCTGCACAGCAGGACTTATCCTCCGCTCCCCAGGCACACTCAGTTCACAGGGCTGAGAAAATGGCTCTGCATTTTCTCAGGTCTGTCTTCACCTCTTTAATGAGATCATCCCAAGACAGTGAGACATTAGAAGGCAGTGGACCAGAAACAGAAAGTCCTGCTCACTCTAATGAAAATTAAAGTCTCCTTCTCTCCCCATGCATTGCCTGGGAGGAGACAGGGTGTTAAGAAATTAGCAACCTTCAAAATTAAGCCATTTGGATTCTCACTCTTGATATAAGAAACTATTATATACTAATTGTCTATGGACTCCCTTGACTGTACCTTCATAAGAACCTCTGAGGTTTTGCAGTACATTTAAAAGGAAACAGTCATCAGTTAATCATAAACCTTTTATTAGCATGCTTATCTGAACAGCAAAGGAATCCAGATTTCACTGTGTCCACAGTACTCTCTTTTCAAGTCCTTGTTAAAGCAGTTACACTTGAAGACTCAGGGAGCAAAGGGAGCTTACTACTCAAGGGAATGTCACCATCTCCACTCAAGACATGCAAACTAAGGTTTACATCATCAGCTTTGAAATGCTTCTTCTCTAGAATAAATCTTGTAAAAGAGGCATCCCTATCCAGAGGCAGAGGAAGGTACCGGAAGAGAAAGAATTCTGAATATTCACATGGCTCATGTCTAAATATAACCAGTGAATATATGTACATTTACTTGTCCATATATTTATTTATACAAACACGCAAAGTTCACATAAGTTCACTAAAAGCTAGGAAATATCAGTGTCAACTTTACTCACAATGGCTCTCCTGGCACGCACACACACAATGAAGCACAGATTATATGGAAAACTATTTTACCAAGTAATTACAAGGCTCTTCATATACAGAGTCTTATCTGATACCCTGTCTCCCTTCCTTTTTTTAGAGTTTTTTCACCCCAAAAATTTAAAAGAAATTAATCTTTCTCATGGCTACTAAAAATAATTTCCATATATGGTACCATATATGAGTGGGGCTTGGGGGGACCCAAAGAGGAGTTTGAATCACAAAACAAATTAAAAAACCCAAACAAAATAATAATTTTTAAAAAAAAATCAAAGAAGTATATTTGTTGTCTGTACTGTTTACAATATTTACTAAAAGATCACATTTGAGGGATGGCTTGATTTGCAGAAAGGTGTCTCTTGCAGCTAGTACATTGGCACATGGAAGACTAAGGGTGTAAAAAAGCAATACATCATCAAATTAGTTCCTAGAAGAGAGTTAATCAGTAAAGTATAGCTTGGAATGGAAGCATATTATTAACTAGTCTTTCAGGATTTTTCAGAACAGTATTATAGGCACTCAGTATAGTCTTTTTCTTAAAAATCAATGATACTCAACATATGTTCTCTGACAGATGGAAAATGAACTTGGCATTCATTCATCCTGCAGGTAACACCTCAACTAGTAAGCAGCAAGTGAAAATACATTAGAAAAGTCAAAATACTGTTTGATTCTGACAGGATTACTGGAAAAAGTATTTTAAAGTTTATTAATCCAAAGAAGACATTTTCTCTGTCTAATTTAATTGAACAGTATTCTGTTGGAATCTGAAATTACTTTCATAATCTCATTCCAAACTTCAATTCCCTGACTACAAGACTGAAGTGCCAGGGCATCTCAGTAAAGCCATTGTGACAGATGCACAGATTAAATGCATTTCCCTAACAATCACATGCAGAGAATACAGATACCAGCTTTGAAAAACTTCAACCCATGTCCTGTTTGAAAAAATATATGCAACTGAAATCAAGGCTACCAGCTTGCTTCTATGTGTAAGGACACTACAGCACCTCAGTCAGATCATATGATTCAGATCTCATCTTTTTGCTCCTTATGGAGCAGCTCTAACAGTTGTATTTCCTGCCACGGGATGTAAGTACTAAACCCTATTCCAAGACAGGAAGTGAGGTTACATCAGCCCAACAACTTTCAGACTCCTAGCCTCTATTTTACATGAAAAACAATAGAGGATATTTTTGCTCAGTATTTACCAAGTCATCAGTATTTTCACCAAGCAGTAAATACTACAGGGAATGTTGAAAAGACTTGCCTTTATCAGATACTCAAGACCTGAGAGGCTCTGTGACTTGCAGAGTAGCGGCAGCAGCACAATGTTTCTTTAAAGTTATCTGGAAGGTGATGATAGTGCTTACTCAGCATTCTTGGTATTCTCTCCAGATTTGACTACTGCTTCTATCCATCTAACTATAAAACATTTAATGAAATAAAAGCCCTGTATATCAACAGTGAAGTTTATTGCACAAGTTCACCTCAAAACTCCTCCACCAGCACTCGTGTATCCAATTCGACTATTTCCTTTCCAGTGATCTGATATGTCCAGATTCCTGCCTCCAGTTTTGGAAAGGTTATCTTGGAACTTATTTTCTGTTACCTGTACTTCCACAGAAATGCTATCTGAGAAATGTCTTACATGCAGGAAAATGCTGTACAATACAGCTGCTGATGAAGCAACTAAGCATTTTGCCACACTATAAAAACTACAGTTACACCCATAATCTGAAAGCAGTATTTCTGAAGTCAATGGTTATGTATGGGAATAATGTGACTACCTGTTCCTCTGAAGTGTTCAACTGAAAACTAAAAACCACAATAAATTATATTTAAAAGATGTAACTTTAAGAAGTACAAAGGACTAGTAAAGGTCATACATAAATTCAAACAAAGACTACAAGAAAGGAACAGGAAGTTTGTAAGGAAACAATATTCTCTTCATTGCAGATATTTGCCTGAAATACATAATTTATTTTTAAATTTATAACTTACAGTTATCTTCTACATCCTTTTTGCTATCCTCCTCTGCAGGAAACACTTGATTGATAGCAGCCTGGAAAGTCTGTTAGATAAGAAACATTAACACTGTCAGAATTCCATAAAACAGAAATGTAGTTCAAAGATGCCTCATGCAATGATAAAAGTCAGTAACTGTGCATTATTTAAAATAAAGTTGCCACCTTAATGCTTCAGAATCAGAAATTTTACTGAGTTACTAGGTGCAGACAAAAGCTGCTGTATTTATATTAGGACACTACATTACAAAAATTGTCACTGCAATAAATATTTTATTGCAATAGTATTTGATCCTCATATCAAAAACTGCATGCAATATTGTGTAATACAAAAAAAAAAAGAGACCGAAACGGTACTGCAAAGGGAATAGCATTGTAAATAACACACACCTTCCTCAGTTTTGTGAAGAAAGAACAAAACCCAAATTACTAGTTCCATCAAAGGACTGAGCAGTCATTATCATACTCTGGTTTAAAACATTCATACTCAAAATATAAGAGTTCAATACATAGCATTCTCTGTATCACCCAATATTGTAGCTTTGGTTGCTGTTTGTTGGAGATTTTTCTTTAATAAGTCAGTACTAGAGTAAAACAAGACCTTCCTTCAACCCTGTACTCCAGTTACACAAAACAGTCATTTATCATGTGTTCACATCCAACTGGAAAAATTCATAACAAAAGCAACTTTGTTTCTTCTTTCCTCTCCCAAAATCATAATTTATATTGTGGTGAAAAGGAAGGAAAAACATCCCAGCACACATGCATTACAGTATCTGCACAAAAATACCTATTGTATGAGGCGGATTTTTAATTATACTTTTTTGTTTACCATAGTAATAGCTCGTTTGGGCCAGCTATGAATGAACAAAACCCCTGTTGTGCCCAGGAAACATGACAGCCGCCACACCACTGCAGGCACAGGCTGCTCTTCCCCATGGAAATGGAGACAAGAAGTCTGGTCTAATACTTGAAAAGGCAGCCAATGGGATCTAAAGAATGAATTTAATAAACAAACATGTTTGCTTGTTTAACACTGTACTCAGCAAGGTAGTCCCATGAGAAACATCCCACAGGGAAGTTTAGAAGAAAGACAGCACCTTGTTTCATATTTGCTTCAGCACCAGAGACACAATGTGAGAGCTTCTGGGGCTTACACCATCATGAACAGTCATAAATTCCAACTCCCATCGAAGTGGGAAGGATTAGAAATGTCTCAGAGCAGAATTAATTGCTGCCAGTCAGAAAACATTAAATCTCCTCTACAAAGTTATCATAAAGTATGCAATTTGCAGTCATAATAAAATATATTTTGTTATCTCCTTATCAGGATCTAATGCAGAAGAATATGAACAATAAATTTTCCTAATGGAAACGGAGTTGCTTGATGACATTAGAACATTTGAACATCCATCAGACCAACTTCCTCCAAAATACCTTTTATCAGAATCTGGCGGAGCCATGGGGACCCTGAACGTCTTTATCTACCTCAGAAAGTTTCCAGCAGCTATTCGGAGTTTTAGCAAAGCAGAGATTCCCACACACCTTTTCCTTCCTCTCACAGTATTTCAGTAACAATATATCATCGTCATAATTTTCTCTGTAAGCTTGTCATCAGTAAAGGTATGTCTTATTGGTTAAAGATAAATTTGAACAAAACAGTTTCCCTGTGTGTGAAAGAGTGGGGAAGTTTAAAATAATGTGATTGGCTTAATGAAAATGTAACTTCACTTCTTGTTCTTGACTGCTGTGTTGTCCAGTATGAAACAGTGTGACCACTAAGAGTTGTTTTATTTTCACAGGAGAGAATTAACGTGATACCATCCAGCTGTTCTGTAAGACTCTCCATAAACTTCTGACATTTTAACATCTTTGGAACTAAAGTCAGCCATGCTAGCACTATCCCAGAAGAGGAAGAGCTTTTTCAATGTCCTCACCACTCAGCCTTCTGATTCAGGATGAATTTAAATGAGAGGGAAAAACAAAACAAAACAAAACAAACAAACAAACAAACAAAAAAACCAACAACAACAACAAAAAAACAAACCACTAAAAAAAACTATTCATGCTGCATTATCTCCACCATTTCTTCACTCAATGTAAATTATGAATTAATTTTTAGAATATTTTAGAAGTGATAAAACAAAGCAAAATGAGGACTCTTCTGAAAGCTGATTCTGCTGGAATCAGTCTTTCTGCTGGACTTTTTATATAAGAACAAAAGTCTAGTTTCAGTGATGTCAAAAGAAAAATTCACTTTTGTATGCTACAGTTGGAATACCACTTTATGTAAGGTGATAACTTTTTATGTACATAAGTTTGGAAGATTATGCAAAAAAAGTACGCAGCTCCAAGTACTAAAATCTAATATTTTAAATAGAAAAATGAGCAGGGTATCCCAGGTCTATCAGTTAAAAAAATATTCAAAGAAATTCTTTACTATGTTGTCTCACTTTCAATTTTTTTTAAAACAATTTTTCTAAGGACAAAATGCTTCAGGGACTTGATGGAAGACTTCTGCATTAAGCATCATTTAGGACAAGCTTATTCTAAGAAAATGCAGAGGGTATTAACCTTATGAGAGCATAAAGTGGTCTCAGGAAGCAAAATAGGGTTTGAGGAGTTTTGTAGATGTTTTTTCCCCCTCTTTGTAATGAAGCAACCCTTGAAATCCAATGGCAGTCTTAATTATTCTAGATGAATGAAAAGAGATATCTTTCCATTCAAGCAGGATCTTCTTTCTACCATGTAATCCAATACATGTAACCATGCCTTCCTTTATACCTTCCAGATACAGTCAGGAGACATCCCTACTCTCAGCTGTATTTCACAAACCAACCTAAAGCAGCACAAATGGTGTGTAGGACAGATGAGAACGTCTCATTTGTGCAAGAAAGTTGCACTCACTGCTAAAAGAAAACTAAAAACAACTATGAAAAAAACCACCTTAGCTCAAAGCACTGAACTTTGGACATTCTGATCCTTACTTTCAAAGTACATTTATTCCTTTATGCTTAGCTTGAAAAAATACCTTTCTGGTTATTCACAGCATACCAGAGCAAGCACCCCATTAAGCCCTCTATGACCCCTCAGAGCTGGCACAGAACTCTAAGGTGTGTCTCAGCTGACAGCAGGAGTGGTATCAGCGAGCGCCTGCAGCACCTCATGCCTTCCCAATGACTGTCAGAAACTCAATACTGCTTATGCTCTAGGAAATGCCATCCCCCCCAGTCCTCAGTGTCCCTGGAGCCCAAGATGGCATCTCAGGGTGCAAGCCCTTCCAATGCATCTCTTCCTAATCACTTTTAGATTTGATACTCCAAGAGAAGAGTAAATTCCCCATTTGGCATTTGTCTAAGTTTAGAGAACTTAGAAAAAATTATAACTAAAACAGAGAGATAAGTCTCTTTTAATTTCAAAACAGAATTTAATTAAGGTATGATAAATGGAAGGATAACAGTTCCTAGCTATGATATATATATATGTATATTCAAGAGACAACAGAACAACCAAGACAGAATGAATAAAAAACTCCTGGATCAAAACCCCCCACAAACACACACACACAGTCTGTCCCCGGTATTTACGGGCAGCAAACGAGGAGATGAGTGGCCGGTGCTGGGATGCCCCCTGGGGGAGGGGGGTTGGTGGATGGGAAGAAAGACTCCGGTGTGTCCCTCCGAAAGGCTCGGGTCTGCTGGTCTCGGGCTGGAGCTTCCGATGTAAGGAAAAAAAAGTTCTCCCACGTTTAGGATGGCCGCTGCCGGCTCCCTCACAGAAGGCCCGGTGTAAGGGGCCCCCCGGCTAGCGATGTCGTCTCTGTCTCTCTCTCTCTTGGGCAAAAAGTCAACAAACAGTCCCAAAAAATCAAAGCTTTGTAATCCAGGTATGGGAAAAGGGAAAAACAGCAGGAAAAGCGAGAAAGAAACCCAAGACTCCCGGGGTTTTCCTCTCTCCGCCGTCTCTCCCTGCAGACTCCCACTGCCCACTCTCCAAGACCCGTGAGCCACTCTCCCCCACTCTTAAGCACGGTACTCTTGGTTCTTTTGTTAGAGACAAATGGCCCGGGCTGGGACAATTCACTCCTCATTGTGAGGTGGGGGAAGAAAAATTCCTTTAGAACCTGAACCTATAACACATTTCATGGTCATCTGCCTTCCTCTTATTATAGCATTAAGGATTCTCTCATAGGCAACAGGATCTGACGTTACAAATCCCAGTACATTCAGGAAAGAATATTCCAAGTAGAAGTGTAAATGCAGTTACCAGCCTCGCAAGTCAATGATCTAGTTTTTGTGAAGATGCTCCCATTGTGTAACATATGCACTCTGTTCTGGTAACACATTCCTGCAGCTTTGCATTATTGTTCCAGTGCAGGCTGGGTGACCCAGATCCCCACCTCTCTTTAGACCAACAGCCTCCACATAGAGCTGTAAACATCTGGGTATGGTCTCATCCGTGCACCCGAAGCTGCTACTGCTGGTTTGTAAGTGAATTGGCATGTTGGTCAACTACCTGCAAAGACTGGGTAACTTGGTTTCGTAACACAAAGAGATCCACCACCACACTGGCCTCAGCTCCTCTGTCCCCCTGCCACTGCCTGCTACTGTGCTGAAAACTTTCCACTGCTCCATTTTTAAGGTGGATCTGTTCTCTGACCTTGTTTGCAGAGTCACTCACAGCTCAGTGCGCAGAGCTGAGAGGGCGCCCCTCTGCAACGCCAGAGCGAGCTACGGATGGGGAAGGGAGGATTTTAAGACATCATGCCTTGCAGCATTTATTGCAGTTATTAACAATATTAAATGTCACAAAAGGCAATAATCAAATATACGCATACGCATTTCCTTTTCAGCCTGTGACCTCTGGTAAGCTACCAGTGCCTACAGAGAATACATGTGACAAGGTAATGACCCAGATTAAAAAATAATAATAAGTTACACTACCCGGATATGTTTACCAGATCAGTTTACTCCTCTCCTCCCTGTAATTATCATGAGCAACTCCAGAGCTGCTGGATCACTCCTTACTGAAGAGCACTTCTGAACTATTATTTTAAGAAAACAAAGTTGATGATAATGGGTATTAATGCTGACTACTTTAAATGAATGGCCCAAATGCACAAGAACAGTCTTCTTAAAAAGACAAAAAGCATTAAGAAATGTTTTATTATAAAAAGAAACCAATGGCACCTTGAAAAGACTGAGAATGCAATCAAGAAAACTTTTTACTCCACCTCTATTGATATACAGAAGTTTGAAAATTAAAAACATAGGACCATAATCTCTATGGCATTTAGACTGTGAAGTGTTTGTTCCCTTAGATGAATGAACATTAGGCCCTTAATCGATCTGCTTAATTCAAAACAGCCAACAGCAGAATAACCAACTAAACAAAAGAGATTTTTTCCTTGCAAACCACAAATAAAATATTTGTATTTTAGGGTCTATTAAGATCTGTTGTTTTTTTGATTGGCTGTTTTTTCTGTTTGTGTTTTTTTTTTCATCCCTGAAAGGAGCAAAAGTTAGAAATAGATTCCAACTCAGAATTATCCTTATTGCCTCTTTCTGTTTCAATATACGGGCTTTTCCTCTTCATCGTATCAGGACCATTTGGGGATATAAGATAGATAGATAGATAGATAGATAGATAGATAGATAGATAGATAGATATAAACAGAAATAGCTGTGAGGGTGAAAATTATTTAATTCAGTTACATACAACTTAGCCACAGATTTGGAATATTTAATAATCGTCTTAATAATTTTGCTTTTCCCCAAACTGAAGAATGCATGTCCCTACTTCTGCTAAACATAGAGACTATATTTTTCATACTCAAAAATTCAATGTTACACTTGCTTTGTATTTCTAAGGAATGCAAAATCAACTTCCTCTCCGAGGTGCACAAAAGAAAAGCCTATAAACATTGCCTCAAAAGGAAGACTGCTGCATAACCTTTTGACCTCTGACAAGGCATTCTCTACTATTGTTGAAATGAAAAAAGAAGTTATAAAACACATTTTCTTCCTTTTTACATACTTGAAGATACAGAAAGAACAAAACTGTTAGAAAGAACACATAAAACACACTCAAAAAGAACAAAATCACAGCATTTGAAACAGTGTCTGATCTTATTCCAGCTAGTAAAACCCAGGATGCTGACCATTTGAATTAGGATAATTGATAGCTATAAGATGCTTCCTGTGAAAACTGACATTTAATTATGACATACTGAATCTGAAAGATGTCATGATAAATGAAGCAGTCGGAACACTAATTAGGATAAATTAGCTCTTAATTTTAAGTGCTACATTTATTTTGACTTTTATTTGATATAGCACTTCCACAGGACCTTTGTTTAACTTCATGCTACTTCTCAAGGTACTTGAGGTAAGAGGATTCATCTTTCAGTCTTCATCAGTCTAATGGCAAGGTATCTAATCTTAGCCGGAGCATAGCACATCCCTCTAGGACCACTTCTATGCATGTAAGGGAAAAGAGAAGCTAATCTCAACAGCAGGCTCTTAATCAGTCTCTAATTTAGAAAAGTAAAGCATAAAGTACTGAATCAAATGGCTACTGAGACTCAAACTTCCTCTCCTTCATGAGCACATACTCAGCATACACGCAGATAACTGACAGAAAGCACGCACTCCTCATCAACATGAGGGTTCGTTTGCAACACAAGCTAAAGCTAAGCAAAGATCCTTAACCAAACTTAGAACAGAAAACTGATTTCCCACTCCTTCAGGCTGCATATAAAATTGTATATATCAGCAAAGATTTGGCCCACAGGTAAAATAGCTTATTGTACTTTTTCTCTCTATTCCTTTGTTTGTGAGACACTTACCTTGCCTTTCTGATTCAAAGGTTCAATAGTTAAGTTGTCAGCGCCAATGTCCACAATCATCCCCATCTGAAACCCATCGGTTGGGTGTGGAGCCCAAACGGGCTTCCCGTCTTCCATTATGGGATTTATCCAGTATTTCCTGTAAGAAAAAAATCCTGAATTAAACAAAAAGCTTTGTATACAAATTCAGTAAGCCACCAGGATTCACTATACAGATTTTAGTTTATTATGTTTATTCCTGTTATTTAGTGTGAAGGGAACAGGTGCCTGCAGACCAGAGTCAGCCTTTTTCCAACCCATGATGTTTGACCTAAAGAGGACACCCCTGGAATTGACTATGGAGAGGATTCAAGAACAGACTGATTTCTCAGGGCATCCACACACTAGTCCTGCAGCTCCTTCCCCAGCCTCCCTAACGCATGAACCAAGAAGGGAGTTCATCTCAGGATCAAATCAGAGGTGCAAGACAGATTCAAAGATAAGACTCTACTAGGAGCGTGCATATATACATATATAGATACACATGTAAAGACACACATATATTTATATATCTGTATGTTCGTGCAGAGGGTCATATGACTAATGGATACTTGTCCATACCTGATTTGGTGAACAAATAATTGTGTTTCTGCAACAGTCACATGTTGAGGCATGTGGGCAAAAATCCAGTGTCTTGGTATTTGAGACAAATGAATGTGTTGACTCTTTTTGCGTGGCTGAGCATATGGCTTTTAAATATATTTAGTCTTGATTTATTATACTATAAGATTTTGAGAGACTGACCTCCTGATACTGTAACATTACAGCTCTGCCTTTTAAGGAACATCAACCTTTCTATAAAAATATGATGTTAAAATTGCTGCAGAAGAATTTTGAAGTACAAGTGAAACAGATGCAAAGGCCAAGACATCAAAACCTTATGGTGCTCAAGTTATGCAGCTAAGTAAGCTCCCAGTTAAAAAGGGCTATTTAATTGCACGCAATACTCATTGAGCTGACCAGGAAAGTTGCCAAGACTGGTGCACACTGAATGGCTAACAGTGCCATTTCAAATATGCTGAGTTGGTCCCTTTTTTGGGGGTTGTTTTTGTTGTTTGGGGTTTTTTTTTAAACCTACTTTATAGTCCTTACCCTAATAAGGATAGAGTCCACTCAGCCTGAAAGGCTCACTTCTCCTGGCTGTTTCTTACTCTCCTCCAAAACTCATTCAGGTACTAAACTGACATGTTTTAGTGATTCCAAAATTTGTAAAAAGTATCTCATACCACCAAGGTGTAATTTGCATCTCTCAGCACAAACTAAATGAGCCTACCAAGCAGAGAAGAAAACAAGGGCAGCAAACTCCAGGAGTCTGTAAGATAGAGAAAGTGTCCCACACTTTTCCAACATCTGAAGGAAAAAGGAAATCCAAAATTTCTCACAACCAACAAAGGCTGGAGACCTCTTTGCCATATATGGCAGCAAGTAAAGGAGTGACTGGCCCACCAGAAAGCTACAGAACCATGGGCAGAAAAGGATGTTCTCCCACAGAGGATCTGTCATGATATGCTGCATTTGATATGCTTTCTATTGCCTTCAAGGACAGGTTAGAGAGGTTTGAAGGGAAGGAAAAAGTTTGCTATGATCTCTTTGAGAATGCTGCTGGTCTTACCATCTCACTTAACAGCAAACTGTCTTATTTTCGGCAAGTTTAATGTGAAGTAATAGAAGATAAGAAGTAATTCTAAAGCAAAGACTCAGTGCTCTGAAGAGACTTCAAAAAAATAGCTACAAGGTACTTCATTTAATGTTGATGTCTAGTTTTGTGTTTAAATTTACTCAATCAGATCTTTTCTGCCTGAATCCAGTTCAGGATGCAAAAATGCTCACGACGATTTTAACAAATATTTCTCATGCATTTACTCGTGCAATTCATTCTATTTAAACCATTAGAATTGTTACAGGATTATTACAGGGAAATCTGTGGTTTGCTTTTCCCCCACAAAAGAGCATATTAACTTCTTTTAACTACTCACAGAAAGTTCATGTTCATGTTCTAAAATCTCCAGTGTCACGTTCAATCCCATTTACTTCAAGCATTTTGCCACCGCCCCTTAACTGTACAAAACAGCATCTTCATCATGTGCTGCCATCACAGTACGATAAATCCTGTAAACAACATCTGCATTCACTCAAAATTGGGTGTTGGCCATTTTTTCTTTACTTTAGGATACTGAAAAAGGAATTTTTTTTTCCAGACAGACCTGACTTCTGAGTCCAACTGCCACTGTGGGCATAGTTGCTAAACAGCTGAGTTTATTCCTGGATATAACCAAGCCTTCATTTCTTCACAAACCTGTAATTTGCTTTTAAAATGCTAGTTTAAATTAGTACTTCAGTGATATGTCACACAAGCACTAAAAACAAGGCTGCCTTCTACATACCAAGTAGCATGATAGGGGTCTGGACGTAATGATGTTACACAAGAAACAAATTCTAAAATTGCTGCCAAAATTTCAGAAAAAGTTAGAATGCAACCTCCCCAAGTTCACATCCTGATGCTTCTGCTTGCTGACCGACAAGACCTTCTGCATTCTTACATATTCTTAAGGCTACTTCATACTTTATTAATAAATTATGATAAAGGAGTGTCACAAGCTGAAAAAGTCCTCTTGAAGAACAGGGCAGTGATTGAATTCAGCCACCTCCAGGAAATGCACGTTTAAGAAGAGTACCTGAAGCTTTTCAAGTGTCTAAGAAGCCACTGGGTGAAAGCATCTAAATACAAGTGTAGCAGTTATTCATGGGACAATTCTTCTAGTAAATACAGTCTTCTATCTGAGAAGTGACACAAAACCAGTTGTAACATTCTTGTTACTCCATCTCTGTCAGCTGTAAATCTAACAGAGAGCATAATGAAGTTGGATACCAAAACCTATCACGTCATACCTATATTTGCCCCTCCATCTGATGTATGTGCCATTGCCCTGAGAGAGATGTGTGAAGTCTATTCCTCAACAAGCTTCTGAATAGCCAATTTCAAACCCAGCATTTTAAGATCAGCAGAAACAAAATATCAAAGTTCAACTACTACAGAGGTCCTTCAGAAAAGGAAAACAGCACTTGATAACAATTATAAAACTGTATTTTACTGATTCAAGCATACATATCACAGGAGTACAAACAGGGGGGAAAACCACAGATTTGGATGGCGAACCTTCAAACAATATTTTCCCCATAAAAAAATCATAGAACTGGTCAGGTTACAGACCATTCATTAATAACTATTAGTGGGAACAAACTTTCTTTCCCAATGTGCATGCATCTCAATACAGTCTACATGCAGTCAGCTTCACCACACTGCTGAAAGAGCACATCATTTCTGAAAACAGTGAAAGCAAGACACTCATGTTCAGGCTAAAAGCAATAAGGCAACAAATTTGAAAGAAACACCACCAAACACAAGGAGTCACCTGAATGATGCTTCCAAACAAAGGAGGCCAAAAGAAGCTATATTCCACATTTGTATATATGAACTCAATATATTCTAAAGTCTCCACAATTAAGACTTCTTCCAACATGAAGAGAATTCGCAAAGGTTATGCTTATAGCTGGGAGTCAGCTGCTCTTTTCACTTTCTACAGTCCACAGAAAAAGACAAGGAACCTGACACTGGTGTTTTTTCTCTCTGTTGAGCAGAAAGGGACAGTAATAAAATAAGCCTTTCCCTGACGTTGGTAAACTTCATAGCTATTCCTTCAAATGTCAGATTTTATGTTTGCATAATTGGCATGCACTAATAGAGTAAGAGTACTTAACACATTCAGCACTGGCTAAAAACTAGTAGCCAACACTTCAAACAACTTGCAAGACAAAGTTATACTGCACTGCCCAGATCCCAGGAAAAACACCCGCCAACATTTCTACGGTTTTTTTTACACTATTATTCCTCATTTTGGAGAGTGTTTAATGGTATTTTTTTTCTCAAAAAAATTATCTAGATAACACACTGAGTATATGAAAAAAAATAAGAATTCCTCAGTTGAAAGCTGACCCACTCTCACTCCACTTTTGTTTATTTAAATAGTATTGATTTTAAAAGGATTTAATACAACTACATTTGGATGCTGTAGATTATTCAAAAGGAAATTAAACACTACCATCTCATGAAAGGATTCTAGGAAGGCAAAATATAGTGATGCAATTTTAAACTTGTTACCAGAGCCCAGAGGTAGGCATTTGCATGATCTGCTCCTATTTACTATCCTATGAACAGGTTGCTATACCAAAGCACTGTACTGATTGCTGAATTAACTAATTAAAACAAATTAGAAATTAGACTTCATTATACAACTGACAGTATCTTATTAGGATGGTTAAGTCCAAGGAAAATATACAGAATAGTAATATTAGCAAATATCACAGTAAAACATATGTTATTTTCTATTAAAAACATGTTGTACTTGTCTGTTTAAGAGTTGCTCAAAATTCTCCAGCTTACAGAAGGCACATGAGAATGCTTTTAGAAAGGTTCTGTGAACATACACGAGGAACCAGACAGAGAAAAACATTGATACATACTGGTATCTTAACGTCAGACAAATTACTTTCTCAGTCCTAGGTCACTGCATAACTGGAAGTTGAACAAATCAAAGCTCAGGCAACATTCAGCACTCTATTGCAGACAACACACTATTTCAAAGGAGCTGCACATATAATACAGATTTACTTTTACTTGACCTAAATGCAATACAGCTAGAACTGCATTGTTTAACTAAATATTAAATCCTTTCCATTTTTGTTTTTTATTTACTTTTCTCATTCACTACAAAACTCTGCTCTAACACGTTCTAATTTAACCATGTCACACTGCAGCTTTTTCATACTTAAAATAACATCAGCAAGGTAACTGTTAAGTGGAGACTTCTGCCAAACAAGACAAGACGACACAGGACATTCTTCTTGCCAGACAAGAAGAAATGGGCTAGAATATAGCTCAGCACAAAAGTATCTTCAAAAATAATTTCCTTTGAAAATCTTAAGACGTATGCAAGTAAACAAAGAGTAATCATTCTGGCATCTGAGAATTACTAGATAAAAATTCCTTTTAAAACTACCTGCTCTGACTGCTCGAGACAATTTTAGTTCAACAGTTGATGGAATTATTCTCATGGCATGCTCATTTTCTTATATATCTGCATGTATCAGCATGTTTTCAATACTGAGCAGCCAGAAACCGATTTCTGTAGTATTTCCAGATGAACCACTCTTTGTATTTGTGTTCACTTTGTAGTTAGCATTCACATAGGAAATACCCTCTGCTGTTGTGTTTACTACTCACTACGTTTTTGAATAGACAAAACAGTCCCTCATGCTGTAAGCAAAGGAGAAATCTCATTTTATATTCTCCACAGTAAACATGGCAATTCCCAATTACAAAGACCTGTTCCAGACTTCAGTAAAGCACAACTGCAATGTTCCATATCACTTCTGAAAACATCTGTGCTCCTGGAAGAATTTTAAGGAGCAGAAGAAGGGGTGTGGGAGGGACACAATTAGCCAAAGACTTGTACAGCTTCCTCTAAACCATCTCAGCTTCCTGTGTCTTAGTTGCTGCTTAAGCCAAACCACGACAGATAAGCTCCTGGTTTTGCTCCTTGCTCCTGCCTCTTCCTCTCCAGGGAGATGGTCTGAGTAAGACCAAGTACTTTGAAAAAAACATACAACATACAACTGCTTTATCTGCAAATATCTGAACAGATGTTGCAACAAAATAAGCTCTTTAAAAGAATGAACTTAATTAATGGTAAGCAACTTCCTCCACAGCATCTGAATGTTTCAGATATATCACCATCCTGAAAATTGTGCAAAAACTTTCAGTGTTGAAAGACATTTTTCATGCTTTTTCAAATGCATCCTGTTCAATCAGTCAGACGTTCTGTATGTATATGCCCCTTTTATATAACTAAAATCCAGCCCATTAAAAAAGGATGAGATCATTAAAAAAATCACCTATCGTAGGAAGTTTATCTAACACAATTTATACTTCAACTGAACAGATTTCTAAAAGGCCAAGTGTCTTTCAACTATTGTTTACTAAGTGCAAAAGCCTCAGAATTGCCTAAGAAGCAAAAATGAATGACATGCAGTCAAGGAAATCTGCCACTGAAGCTCTGAGAAATGCAAAGGAAGGAGAGTTTAAGCAATTTTAATAAACACACCAACTCTGAAGGTACGGCAGAAGAAATGAGTCCACAGCAGGGGCTGTACACAGTAAAGGATCACTTGTGGCACATCAGCAGAGGAGAAGCAGCAAGTATTCTCATGAACTGTACTGTGTGAGAACACAGGGAGTGGAAGAGCTGGAAGGCTGAACAAGACTTAGCCAGGGAAGACAGCAACACATACATCATGTTAACTACCAGATGGATATTGGCTCATATTAAATCCCAAGGTAATCACGACTGTGTTTGTACTTGACATGATGCAATGAAGGACCAAGCCATATAGGACAAGGAAGCAAGAAAAGCTAATTTCTATAAACCTAAAAGAATAAATTGAAGTGAACAAGCACCTTCCATCTGTCATCTCTTTGTGGAGAGCAATTGATCTAGTTCTCCACAAACTGCAATACAGAAGCATTTAAAGAATGGTTTAAATGAACAAGCCATTATCTGATACAAAGCTTTGCTTGGGGACCCTATAAAAATGTTAACAGTAGTTACAGCTTCAAGAATATAAAATCTACCAAAAAGCAACTTCTCACTTTTACTAATCCTAATAAAACCACTGGTTGCAAAACCCTCACCTGACAGTGAGGCAAGACACCTGACATCTGGCAAGAACGGGGGCTGCAGAAACAACTGTTTGTGGAAGAAGCTTTCCACGGACTGTGCCCAACTGGGTTTACTAATTTTTTTTAATGCATCCCTCACCATAACCCATGAGCACCAAAGATCTTCATGGCACCTCACCTAACTGTCCTCCATGTGCACTGTGCCCACCTGCACTCCCCACGGCAAGTAAAGACTGGATTCATCAAGATGTGGCTTATGCAATAATAGCCTACTGCAGAAACAGCTCAGAATGAGAACAAAAGTAGTAAACAAAAGGACTCCCTCGATTTCATGAAATCTAGGCTGAAACAGGTCTTATTTGCAGCAGGGTAGTTCTAGCTAAGTTCTTAACAAAATTATAGCTAGTTTTAAAATTCTGCTGAACTTCAGTAGCAATTCAACTTGTGTCTGATTCAGTTGTTATACAAGACCGAGACAGATTTTGTACAGCTTGTAAGTTTGTAAAACTCTAACCACAGAGGTTGTGTTCTTGTGACTATGACATTGAGAAGTTAAAACTTGATTCATACTAGGATCAGCAAAGTCTGACTACTTCCTGCTCTTCTGTCAGCTTTTTAAGTCACTGTTCTCTCAAGAACTTTGTTCCTATTTTAGTTACTACTAACAAAACAGCGAAATCTTTGTCCCAATTCTTATTCATTAAAATAACTCCAGTGGAGTTATGTGACAAATCAAGAACTAAGTATGTCAAGGGGATCATCACAAGCATTTTCAACCAACAGCAGTACCTACTCCAGAAAGTGTGTATATATATACTCTTTCTACAACAAGTAGAAAGAGGGAAAGTAGCAAAACCCAAACCACAATGTCAAATTTGAGAAGTGAAGCCAAAATTAAAGAACTCCTCAGTTACGGTCTGGATACCACTTCAGACACATTACAAAACAGAAATGCAGACCAGAAAAACCACAGGAAAACAAATAAGGGTATGAAATAGATTTTGAAATAGGTTGTTCAAACCAACTGAACTCTTTCAGGCTGTGCAATTCAGCCCTACTGAAACCAGCAGGCAGCGAGAGGGGAAGACAAGATGTACCAAGGCAGAACACACCAAACCGATGAAGACATTAAAGTAAAATCAAAGTTCAAGCAGAGGAAATGAAATCTGGAGTTAACTACCCCTATAGCAGTAGTTATGCTATGCGCCCACTGGCAGCAGTGCTCAAGCATGTTCATGTTCCATGAACAGCCTCAACAAGGTCAGGTAACTTTAAACCCCTTCAGCTAGCACTTAACCAGGGTGTTTGTTTATACCCTCATGTGCCACCTTTTCCAACTGTCAGCATCAGAAAGAACAAATACTTCCTCAGGGTTAAAGATGACACTTTCCAAGCTAATGAAGTTTAAATTCTCATCTAGTTATGTCATTTTCCAGCCTTCCCCCACTCATTCATTTTCTACACCTCACACTCTCCTACTGTCAAATTAGGGAGCCCCATTTCCCAAACCAATGTGTGCTGCTGCCAAGCTATTGCTCATCTTCAGGTGATCTAATGCAAGAACTCATGTGTTTATTCTCTTTTAAGACTATGCACCCACCGGTCTCTCTTTGAGGTTTGTATACAAGATTAAAAAAAAGCTACCAATTGGCCAAGTCTACCAAACACAAGGGACCTAACCATCAGCACAAAAAGTAGAAAATCTGATCACGCAAACAAAAAAATCCCAGTATGATAAGAAAATCCTTCCTTTGATTCCCAAATGCTTAAAGGAAATGGTGTCACTTAGCATAAATATTGTTTTGATATGGAAATATGTGGTCACTAGCTTCCATAACCAGAATTACAGAAGCTGCCCACTAGGATAAGCTACCAGGACCTCAGAGTTTTGATACTCTGTATACCATCATCAATGTTGGCTAAAAGCACATGTTAGCGTAATCAGCAGGGGCCTGTACCAGTTAAAGCAAGTACATATGGCATTTTACACCAGCTTTTGTTATCAAGCTGATTTGGAAAGAAGCTGAGGCAGACTGAATCACAGTAGTTTATTTTAACTCATATGAACACAGATAAGACAGGAAAAGTTCATACCACTGATAAAAGGAAATCTGAGGAATATTCCTAATCACCAAATTAAGGGGGAAAAAACCCAAATCACAAAAAAACCACACCACAAACAACATTTAAAAAAAGAAATCCACCAACGAAACAAAAAAGCCCCACTAAGCAACCCCCACTTTTGAGTGTTTTTGACTTTTTGGTAATACATGAACTCTCCACAACTTAACCAACTTTAAGAAAAATACCTGAGGAAGAAAGCCTATACTACCCAGTTACAATACCATATACTTTTTTTCAGAAGAGTTATGCTAAGCCCCTGAAACTGCAACCCTACAATTTCAACAGAGAAAGTCAAGACAGAACGTCAGCTTTGAGCCTACTGGTAACTGTTCTCTGTGGCTGCTCTCCTGAATGCTTAGAAATAGCCTGGAGACTCCTATGGGTGACCAACATACACTCTTGCCACCTTCCTGAACCTATCTGTCTTGTCCAGTTTTGAACTTCACCTATATAACTCTCTTGTTACAGTAGAATGGAACACAGCTAAGTAAACACAGAGATAAGCAAGCAAGTAACGTGCACTGAGTTTTATCGGTTTGATAAATACATACATGCACAAATAACAGGACCAAGACACATCTGCATGATAAACTGTTTTCAAAGTCCAGCAATAAAATTAACATTGTCAAACAACACTTCCTGGTACATATCAGAGTGAAAATGGAACTGATACTTTTGAAAAATAAGAGTACATAGTCAGCCAGGATCCAAGTTAAGTCGAATAAACTAAACACTGCAGATGACAGCATCAAACACTGCTGCAGGGTCTGCAGGAAACCTCAGATGCCTGATCTGAGACCACTGCAGAGTTTGGGCTGAAAAAAGTACAACTGCACTTTCTGACTTAGTACCAGCATCACAAATAGCAAATAAATCAGATGTTTCCAAATAGCATCAACTTTAATTTGTTCACTTTATTAAAGAAGAAAATAATAGAAAGTAATGACAAACAGCATCTGCAGATTAACGGGTATAATCCAGGAACTGTTTATTGCCATCTCTCTCTGTACAGAATCTGTAATTCCTTCAGAGACAGAATTAGTTCCTAAAAATGCTTACATTACACCTGTTTCAATCTCCTTTTCCATCTCTCTGTATCATCTTGTACTTCTTACAAAAATTGCGTGTGTAATTTATAGGCAATGGGCTGAAACACAGACAATCCGTTACAGATCAGTGAACTCAGGAGAAACTCCCCTTCAGGAACACACAACTAGAAAAGCAAGGTTTTTGTCAAAATCTACATTTTTTTAAAAAAAAAAAGGGGAAAAAAAGGAATACAAAAATCTATTGCCTAGTTCACAGATGTCATTGATAAAGTAATTCTGAGGGAGGTGACTGAAAGCTCTGAAAGCTTTCTCTTAACATAAAAGAGCAGGAGAGTAATCTCAGACAGTCTTAACAGCAAAGAATAAAAAAGGTAGTCCAAGAAGTGACAGAGAAGAGGTTCTGTCAGCAAATCCATCAGTTTTCTTGGGAACATGAGTATAATGGGCCCATTACTGTGATGCAAGAAAACAGTAATTACAGCAAAAGATAAAGATCATTTACACTACCTCAATCTCAAAAAAAGATCTGGAATGTATGCTTTAGGAATAATATCCACCTAAAATTATCAAAGGGCTGGAACACCTCTCCTATGGAGAAAGGCTTGTTGCAGACTGTTCAGCATAATGAGGCGGCTCCAGGGAGACCTTACTGTGGCCCTTCCATACATCAGGGAGGTCTGCAAGGAAGATAGACTTTCTAGCAAGACCTGCAGTAACAGGAAAAGGGACAACAGTTTCAAACTGAAAAAGGGTAGATTTAGATTGGACAAAAGAAAGAAATTCTTTACGATGAGGTTTGCCTGGAGAAGCTGAGGATGTCCTGTTTCCAGAATCATTCAAAGTCAGGTTGGACGGAGATTTGAATAACCCAGTGAGGGCAGCAGATTAGACCAGATCTCTTTTAAACATCCCTTCCAACTCCAACCATTCTGTGACTCTAAAATAACCTTTAATTCTTGCACCGTTCCAGAATAGTTTGTATTTTCACAGGCCAACTGCTGTAAAGGCTTGGCATCTGAACAGCAACAAATCAGACAAAATCTGCTATTAGCGCTGACAGGATCTTGGCAGTGGGGAAAACTGCAAACCATAACAACTTCCACATTAGCCACATCCTGACCACAGCTCAACTCCCTCATTTTTTTGGTAACACACTAACAATCTGCAATGTTTGAGAAAGTTCTGGGCTTCCCTAAACCCTGGTATGGGGTCACACAGTATAAGGACTCTGGACCATAGCTAATCTTTGCTCAGATTTTACCATAGCTGAAGACAAATGTACTCCTGCCAAACAAGCTGTTTTTCTCACTACTGACTCAGTGTCTCAGGGAGCCACAGAAAGCGACTGATGCTGCTCCTATACTTTTATGGACCACAGGTTAGAAGAAATCCAGCTCTAGAACATCACACTCAAATCTTGTTCAGAAAATAGTTAGAAGACTGAGATTGAAAAGTCCAACTGTGTTTTACCAACTGATTTTAAAACCACAAATACGTTATCTGAACTCTACTTCCTGTACCCATCATGTATAAAATGTTTTTTATTAATTTAACAGGAATGCTGCAAGAAAGTTCATCCCTCATCATGATTCTGTTATAGTCAATAATGACTAAAAATTACCAACTGGCATTGCTACAAAAATGGTTGTATTTTCTGCCCAAGTGTTACAAGATCTACACAAGAGACTAGGCTGGGCCGAATCAATCTCTTAGCAGAAATCTGGGACAGCTTTAAGGTTTCCAACAGCAAGTGTCGTGGTGAAGGCGATACAGCAAACATACTCCCTCTTCACATGCCACAGAGCCATCCCTGAGGGTCTGAACTGCACTAAAGCACTGCAACCACAGGCACACAAGGTCTCAGTATGTCTAATATGAAAATAAAATGAAAATAACTCATGCAGAATCACAGCTCCCAGGACCAACCCTTAAGCCTAATTACAAATTCTGTACAGAAGCTCATGCGGAGGACAAACCACCACAGTCACATGTTTATTTATTTTGGCAAAGAAGCAAGATGTCAAGTCAAGGAAAGCTTTTAGTCAGCTTGTAAATTCATCCACAAAATGTGTCTCAGGTGTTTTTAAATTCAAAACTTCCCGAGCAACTACAGCTGGAAAATCATTTCTGGCAGAATGAGCACTGCCCTGCTGCCACTGCCATTTCCAAATTGGGGTCAGCAGCTCAAAGATGAGAGCATTTCTTTGTGGCACTTGAGCCTTCACTTCAGACCACGCAAAATATTTTGTATGAAAAGCACACCTTCAGACACTAGGAAACTCTTCTAAGAAACAACACCAGGTCACCAAGTCCCGCCACGTGAAGTCATTGTTTTGATCATCTGGAAAGGTTTCAATCTAGATGTCCAAGATATATCATCCATCCAGTGATAAACTGACAGACATTTTTTAGGGTCTAGTAGATCTAAGATGAGAGGACAGAAAGAAGCAGGCACTCTGCTAAACAAAAAAATACTGCAATCATCATAACCACTTTTTCCTTTCCCTCCTTAATTATATGAAGACTTAGCTTCAACTTCATTTTCCTGTCTTTAACAAGTATTCAAGAACTTAACATTGTGGTGAGGTGAGGATCATATTACATTAATTTTCACCTCAGGAACAAAAGGAAAAATGGAAACACTGATATTATTTTCAACTTTAAGTAACACACTTCATTTTTTTTTGGTTTTATCCCTTCCTAAAAGATTTTAGTTACACTGAACACATTGTAGGGCAAAACGAACTAAAGTATTATGCTTCCAGAATCAAATGTATCTTACAGAAGTCATGTATGTGTATTTAGATATTTCTGCTTTAGATTTGGGGTTTGTTTGGTTGGTTTTTTTTTTCACTAATTGTAAAGATTTTAATATCCATTATCTAAATAAAAGGAGAATTTTAGAAATGGAGGGCATATTATTTACAGATTTTTTTCAAGTCAATATTTTTTCTGACATAAATCTGAAAGACAAGTTTTAAAGTCAAGGGATATACCTATGATAGCAAATAACATGGTACAGTAAGAGTAAATGAATAACAGCAGCACTGAGGGGCCAATGTCTGTACTACACATATTTTGAGCATTTTACTAATTTTAGTCTGTACCAAGGATCTCTAGTCTGGTCCTCCTGCCTGAACATGAATGCACAGCTGCTGTATATCAGGTATTTTTCTAAGGAGCATCCTCTATTCTGGTTTCATACCAAAGGGAACCACTCTGGCGCCTGGGCCTGCGGTGCCATAAATGCAGACAACCAGGAGGTTCACCGGAAAAGCAAGTTCCTGAGATGAACTATGGCATCATTGCAGGAGACACACCTCTACTCATTCTTTATCCAGCTGCTGATGGTTATTGGCATGGTAAAAGATAGAAATCGTAGGCTCTTGCTCTAACAGTCACAAGCCAGGTTAGAGTATTTTTTCCATGTTTTTATCTGTACTTCAGCTTTATCAATGTTTTAATCTAGGCTTTATTCTTTAATACTGAGCATGAGTGATCATATAAATTATACCTACCAATCATACAGCATTGCTTGAACAAGCAAAAACAGCCTTAAAACAATGCGAAAATATTTGAAATAACTTAAGCTAAGTTACTCTTCCTTCCCCAAGGACAGACTATTACTACAAGAAAAAATTTTGCCTCAGACCTCAAAAGTTCAGTGCTTTAAATGGATGCTTCTTTCAAAATACAGAGTTCAAACATGAGCTAAACATGAGTTTTGCCCTCCAGAGCTTATATAATTGCAGCGTTCTTGCTTGCTAAAGCCAAAGCATGAATAAAATTATCTTTAGTTCCATCTAAATTGTCCCAAGATGCTTTAACCATCCTCAGCCAGTGAACTGCCACCAGGCAGCTCTCCCCAGCCTGCCCATGGGCACTGTACTCCAAGTGCCTGACAAGTAGCCCTCATCTGGGCTGTGGAAGGACACACAGAGATACTGTTGTCTAATCAAACAACAGGTCTCAAAGTAAAATATCACTTTTATGCTCAGCTGGTAACTTACCACCAGCTCCCTGTCAGATGATGCCATGGACTGGCAATCTGGAAGCAGCAGCAACAGGAATGCAAGTCAGTCTTGTTCCTGCATGTTTCAACATAACCCTGTTCAGCAGTCCCAAACAAAGGCTTGAGCTTCTTCAACCTACAAATAACTTTAATCATTGTGTTTTGTCTAAAACTGGGGTATGGATTCCTCTCTCCAGAGATTAACCTTCCTGCTTCTTGTCAGACAGGAGAGATTTGAATTGAGGTTTTAAGTCAAAAGCACAGCTAGTGTTTGCAATCGTGCAGACCTAACCATGTATCAAAATTTCTGTTCTTGTTCCAAAATCCTGTTATAAAAAATAAACTTCAAATTGTTTTAAAAATACACTGGAAGATACTATCAAAAATATCCTTAAGGGGAATATACAAGGTTCACATACAGAAATATAAGTTCCCAAATACAAGATTCATGCCATGTTACTCTTCCCCACAGATACCTCCACTAATAGGGAAAAAAAAAAAAAAAGAGGCAAGTAAGGTCCTCCTTTCTTTCTGCCAGGACAAGAGGTATCCAGTACAAAAGTCACATTTCCCATTTCTTGGTATCCTTCTCCCCAGCTTGGGCAGTACCAATCCCAGCAATGACAAAAAACTATCTTGGCCAAATTGCATGGTTTTATCCACACTTCTGAGAAATTCTTTAATAAGAGGGTGGAGTGGTGCTGAAACACATTGCCTAGACAAGTTGTGGATGACCTGTTCCTGTAAGTGCTCCAGACCAGACTGGATGGGGTTTTGAGCAACCTGGTCTAGTGGCAGGTGACCCTGTCCATGGCCATGGGGTGGGAACTAGATGATCTTTAAGATTCCATCAAACCTAAACCATTCTGTGTTAAAAATAAACAAAGTAAGTCTGCATGAACTCAGAATTACAAGTGGGCTCAAGAACATACAATCCTTTCTTAGACATAAAACTTTCCTTTTTCTGAAAGAAAAATAGTTGATACAGAAATACAAAGAATATCCAAAATATTAAGTGTATTTTCTTAATGATTCATGTTTAAAACTCAGACCTGTCTAAACCTATAGTTTTTCCATAGCTTTGAAAATTTTGTTCATTGTTTCTGAAGCATCACCAGGTTTTCTCATCTTTCTCATCTTTCCCGGGTAACTTTGTTACCTGCAAAGTTTTACAAAAACCCCTCAAAATACATGCAAGCATGGCCTGAATTACTTGGACACAATCTGGGTTAAGATTTCAAGGCAAATCTAGAAAATCATGACCTTGATCGTCAGAGAATACACGTTGCTAAATGTTTCAAAAAGAAGAATGTGCATATAGAATTTACCAAACAGCTGTATTTTTTTAATTGTGTTTGTGAAACACAAAGGCAAAAAGGCAAAATGTAACAGAACTTCCATCTGCAGAGTTCCTGGAACTTACTACCTGAATTTCTTTGACCTCTCTCACATCAAGCATGGTTGACATCACGTTTCCCAACTATGAAAGTAGGGCAGTTTATGCGGATCACAGAGATTTGGCCCATATTACCTTCAGGGTTTAAGTAACACTCCTCTAGAGTAGTTAAAAATAACTGCTGTTTTGGCAGCCCACAAAAGTAGATTAAGAAAAAGTAGCATTCCAAATACCCCACAGAATCCTGGTGTTCAGAAGAAACTTCAGGGGGTCAGGCATCAAAAAGACTAAATGATTTTTTAATGAGAAAACTGTTATCAAAGGTTCAAACCATGTATCAGCTACTCATCTACATATACAAAGGGCAGCAAATACACTCACTAGCAAAATAATCAAGAAAGGCAATCAAATGGATTTGCCTACATGAGTGAGAAGGACTAGAAAGCACAAAACAGCCATTTCCAGTTAGTAATTTGATCTAATTAACATTAGATAACAGTAGGAAATTTCTGATTTTCTCAACATTATTTCCAAGAAACAGGCCCGAATCAGTTTAAAGCAACCTGCTATACATCATTACGATTCACCCAGGTGATAGCAGAAGAAAACCAAAACTTAATTAGATCAATTCAGATCAGTTGCTATAAAATCCATGGGTTTTGTTATTTGGCACATTTAAACCTATTATCCAGTTAATCAATTAGAGAAGAGGATAACGTGAAATAGTTCTTAAGAATGCTTCAAAGATACTTAAACCTTCTTATTTTTTTCTTTCTTATTCCAACACCACCTACAATTGAAAGTAGTATGTTTAAAGCCTTACTCCAATTGTAGACCAACCTAACTACATAACTTCAAAATTCTTCCCACTGAAAAATACATTATTACTAATTTCTAACCTTGAAGACATATCTCCTTGTTCTTCCAAGGCCACAGCAAAACATTTTCTTTACAACTTTCCTCTAAATGCTCAGTACCAGACACACAGAAATTCCATATGGCTTGAAACAAACACTGCCAAATAAAACCCAGTAAGGATCATGTAATCACAGGCTAAATAGAAGTAATATTTACATGGAAAACAGAACTACAGAATTCTTCAATCTAGCAGAAAAGGCTGTAATACACAGTCAGTGGAAACTGAAGCCACAGAGACTGGAAACTGGAACTATTTAAAACAGAATTTTGAAAATGTTTTAAAGAATTACTTTTAACCACTAACAAGGATTTATTTTAAATTAGGACTAGATTTCCTTTTTTTCTTCTTCCTAGTTCAACATTTCTCCATCTGATTTGCAAGATGGCACACCCAGCCTGCAAGGCAGCTACTTTTTTGTTTTCAATATACATACAGACAAAGGTAAGTGCTAGTGCCCTCTGCCAGAAACACTTGAGAGTCTATTCCTGGCTGATTTATCATTTGCAGGTATTCCACATACTCAGAAATATCAATGATGTCAATCGAAAGGCCTAGCAGCCAGTTCAAAAAGTCACATGCAAAGTCCTTGTGTTGAAAACATTTAATTAACGGATTTGTGTTTACAAGCAAGACCCTTGCTGCTGACTGCCAAACAACAAATCACAAAATGATCCTTTTTCTTTTTTTCATGGAAAATTAACATATTACAAATTTCTAAAAGATGAGAAATACAATTCTAAACAAAACAGACTACAGACGCAATGAGACTGTGTTGCTGTTGAAAGACAGACTGTGGAGTCATGTGAAACTTATTATCAATGGACCCACAAGAAGGAAATCAAATGACTCCCTTTTCTCAGGGCTTTACAAAGCATCCTCTTCAGCTTCCTGGACTTGTGGTCTATAATGCTGCAACCCAAGTTCACTCAAGCACTCTGTTTACAAATCCAGTCTGGAAGTCTTCAGCACTTCTTATATTCCAGAAAATACATGCTTTATTTCAGACATATGGAGCACATGTATCTTCTTTGACCCAAAATTTGAGATCCCCAGAAGCTTAAGTTACAGTGATCAGGAATTCAACACAGCTCAGGTATGACCAGATTGAATTTCTCCTTGTGAATAGAAACATTTCAAATCTGCTTTCATGATGATTATTTCTTCACATAGTTGAATGACATGAGCATCATCTTGGAGAAGGAAGGTGAAATTAACAGTAAACTCCTTATAGATTCCCTGCATTTCCTTTCTGGAGTAAAAAAAAAAAATCTTCCACAAGGATCAGTTTTTGGGTTTGAATTATTCATGGGAACCAGAAGGCTAAAAGCTACTAAGTACAATTGCCTTACATCATTGTATGAGTAAAGGTCTTCTAAGGTCATCTCAGAAAAAAATCCAAAACACAGTGTAAAAGAAACAATGGTGTAGAATGTGACTATGATGAAGAATCTGGAGGATTAATACGAGTCAGGCAATTCCTCTGGAACCCAGAAAAGTCCAGTTCCTTTGGTGCTGAGACAGCAACAAACACATAGGGTTCAGTCACCTTCCTGCATGAAGTCTCAAGATAAGAACTCAAGGACAACTGAGTTGAAAGAGTAAGATGTAGTACAGAGCAGCCCAACTGATATAACTCACAACCCACTGAGCTAAAAAAGCCAGAATTAAACAAAAAACCAGAATCAACCAACAGACCCAATTTACAAGTCGCATCAACACATGAATTAGTACCCTCATCACACCATGTTAACAGAGACTCCACCTCTCTTTACAAAGAGTCCTGTTCCACCCTCCACAAAAGCATACCTGTCTTTAATTACAGGGAGGTAGATGTCTCCTTTTATTGACTGAAGGACACAAGGTCTGAAAAATTATCTTATAATTCTATTAATAGATAGAAGTTATTTAAAAGAAGCACTTGACTATAGTTCAGAACACTGAACTGTAAACCTGGAGTACATTTTTGCTACAATATCACCCAAAAACCAAAAGCAGATCATAATTCTTTCTTACTATACCAAAAGAAAACTAATAATATCAACATGACATTGCATTTTGGTACCAATGCTCTGTTAAAAGGAAATTCATGACTTTCAGAATTTCTGTTTTATTTTGGTGACTAGTAAAAAGAATGTGCTAGCTCTAATGCTTTACTCTGACTTTAAAAAAAGATAAATGCTTCTTGAATAATTCCAGTAAGTTGGAAACAATAAAGGAAACAAGATTAATCAAATGCCTGCACATGCAGCAATAGCAGTTTGCTATGCTGCCTTCACAGACAAGGGTGAGGCTTGCCAACTAACTTCCCAGTGTTATGACCTGTGAAGAATACAAATCCAAATTTCCTAAAATAAAAATACCACTTCATCTGATCTGTGAAGAAATCATAATTTATTTCTTTTTTTAGAAATGACAAGTTAGCCAAAAGTTGCTGACATTCAAATTAAAGTGCACAAGAGAGAAGCAATTATATTTCAAAGGTTAGCAAAAAAGTAGTTGCTTTTTCAGCTTCCACTCTATAAAACTCATTCGAGCTTTACTGGATGCTGTAATTCAACTAATTTCTTTGTGCACTCAGCAGCCTGTGTGTTGTGCGATGATCTCCCTTGATACGGAAGCTTTGGACATCATTCTGGAAATGTGCAGAGCGTGTCCCATAATAACAGCATAGGGAACCCTAATATACCAGGTGTGGCTTCGGAGATGAAGGCTGAGCCACCCAGGAAGTGCTATAATAACTACATCAGCCTTCCTGTAAGCCTTTACTGCAAAGGGTGTCTTGAACTAGATTTATACTGAAAAACACCAGAGAGGTATAAGAGAGGAGTGATTTTTTGCCTAACCTGCTCTTCTATTCTAGCAGTGCAAGAAAATACAGGCCTTGATTTTCATCTTCTTTTTTGATACTCACCTTCTCACCAGTCTCTAGACATTCACTTCACCTCTTGCCCCAGCCTTAAAATTACTATTTTTAATTTTAAATAAAGTTTCTCTAGAGAGTTTCTCTAGGGAGAAACTCACATTTATTGTTACAGTTGCCAGCTATCAACAAGTCAAAAACCACAGAAATGGCAGGATCACTTAATATACTGTAGAGAAAACGTGACAGCAGAAAGGGCAAATCCTAAAAATCAGCTCTGACACTATTCCAGGTAATACACACTCCTTGCAATGCTATGAACTGTTTTTTTGGTTGGAGAACACCAGGGGGTCAGGAGCTTTCCATTGTGCCAGTGGAGCTGTGCTAGTCCTGAACCGTGCTGAGCCTCCAAGTCCAGTTAGTCAGCAAGGCTCTGCTGGAAGGTGAACCATACCTGCTCCACCTCCTCCATCCAGCAAGCCCACAGCTGACCAAACACTGCTCCAGATCATTCTTTTCCCACCATGGGTGGTAGTTTCTGCCTATACCACCTTGGTTAACATCAGTATCAATAATTATGGACCTCTGGTAGCTACTCTCCTTTTCAAGCCCTTCCCGCTCTAAACTGCATCCCACTTAACCATTAAGCTGCATCTAAAATTAGCCTGTAAAGCAGATCTTCATCTCAAGGCAACAATATTTCCCCCACTTCCATTTTACAAAAAAATAAGAAAACAGATTGCTACTTTGGTCCAGGATCCACAGTGTATCCACACACCTTCTAGGTGGTGAAAGGCAAAGGGTGCTCTTTGCAGGGGTGCTCTTTGCACAGTGATGAGGTGCTTCTGCTGACCCAGATCAAGCTCAGTGCAAGGATCATCTGGTGCAAGGATCACCATGAATAGCCCAAGGAGTCCCCAGCAGAGGAGCAACCCACAATAGCCTGCAATGACAGAAAGTATTCAATCCTGCTGATTCCCATGGGGAGCAAGCCTTCTAGGCTGTGTGGAGCACACATAAGCAAGGCTTGTCCTAAGAGGAATGTTCCCCACAGCAAATGTGTTCTCCACGTCACTTTCCCAACCTCAGCCTGATGAGCAGGGTTAACAGGAGGTTGGCAGCTCCCAAGTAATTACAGCCATGCCAATCCAGTGGTTACTGGTATGACACAAGTCATCCTCATGGAGAGAAAACAAAAAAATGAGAAGGAAAAAAATACGGATTTTAAATTAAACCTTTAAATTCTGTTTCCACCAGATATTTAGCCCTGTATCTCTCCACAACCCTTCTCACTAGACACCAAGCCTGGCTGATAAGTAAAACAAAAGCCAGTATCTCTTTCATCCTCAGAAAACCACACCGATGCAGCCAGTTTTACTTGCTCTATTGTACAAACTCCATTTGCAATCTCTCTTGGTATATGCAGTCCACACAGAGCATGTGAAGCTGCGTGCTCACCTACGGGACTGACGCCATGCAAATCCTTCCCACTTCCACCAAGTTGTGAAACACAAAAGGCAGGATATCCTGGAAGTAGCAACATAAATAAAAAATTAAAAAAAAAAATAATTAAAAAGAAAAGAAAAGAAAAAGGAAAAAAGGGCAAGTGACCCAGGAATAACTTACACAGGGCTTCTTTAAGGGCAGCAGCTGATCCTGAAAAAGAGTCTGATTCAGAAGGAGATAAGTTGTGAAGCTGCACCTGAATATCTGCACCTGAAGCACCAAGGACCAGATCACACTAGAGTGATCCAGGCAGACGAATGATGGGCAAGACACAATGCAACCTGGGAAGCCAATCCAGGTGACATACACTGGAGTATTCATTATGTTTTACACTCCACTGAACTCCAAATTAACACGGTAACATGCATCTGGGTCAAAATTTGCCTGCCATTACATGCAACAGTGCAAAGAGGTGATATCAACTATCACAGAACCAAGGTCTGCATTCCACATATTACTCGCTATAGACTGAAGCACCCAAGGTCCACACCAAGCCACTGCTGACTCAGCTGAGTGGGGGCTCTTGGAGTCTGAAAAAGGGTGCCCTGGTGCCTGAAAAAGGGGAAATCCTACTGCAGCTATGGGAAGATCTTTTAAAAACCCTTCATTCTTCTCCCACATCATCTTCTTGTTAGTACTGAAATAGATGTAAAGACCTTAACAGAGGTATAATAATAGAGAAGGCACAATTGCTTCTTTATTTCCCTACTTACTAGTACAAGCTTTTAGCTTATATGAGGAGCACAGCAGAGTCCAAACACTTGCAGAAGATGCTTGAGGGAAGCAGTAATTTGTCAGAAAAAAGGAAAAAAACACCCTTCCTTTTTCAACAGTAGTAGCCTGAAGTCTACTAAGACATGAGGTTCAAAAACGAACAGCATGCACACCAAGCAGTAAACACTGTTTAAATGCTTGCCAGCATTATTAATTTCTCACAATGTAAAATTTTTCCTGAAAATGTGGCTACTATTTCATATTCAACTTGTTTCTCCTCTGTCTTCAGATCTGTGACAGTTACACAGCTTTTTTTTTTACACAAAGGCCTGAAAAAAAGTAAAATTCAATATTTTGATAAAAAATTGTACCTTTATCAAGCAGATGTGCCTACTTAGTAGTCAGATTGGAAACTTCTGTTAGAGTTTTGTGGGTTTGCCTGCCTAAAAGACAGTCATCATAAAATTATGCCATGAATTTAAAAATTAATCAGCTGATCAAACTAAACAAAACAAAGCCACAGGAGCCTCATGCACAGCTGTACCTTGCCCATTCAAATTTCTCCCCACAGTATGTACAGTGGAGGAAGTAACAGATCCTTGTGAGAAGGCTCCTGTCTTACCTGGGTCCTCTCAAAACTTCTTGGCCATTTTCAACAAGAGGACCAATGGAAATAAGAGATGCTGATAGAGAGAACACGCCAAGTCCTAGAAAAACATGAACCAATTAACTTTCATTAATTACAGCTAAAACCACAGCTTAGCACACCTGATTGCACTCCAAAACCTTTACCTGTGTTGCGGTGAAATACTTAGCCCAGATTGCAAAGCCTCATGGTCGTCTTCTTCTGTCCCCGGCAGACACACCCAGGGTCAGTGCCTGGGCACGTATGGGGATCAGGCAGCATCTTACAATCCATGAGGAAAACATGGATTTAAAATCCAGCCCAGGCATGGGACAAAAGGCAATCCCTGATGCTAACTTGTTTTGCATACTAGCAGTCAAAATAACATTTTTCTTCTACTCTGATCTTCAGATGTTTGCTTTTGAATCTGCTAGGGTCCCGTTGGTCTTCTTGGCTCCCCAGACTTTCCCACTTTAGCATCTCCCTTCAGCCCTCATGTGTTTCTCAAGTACGAGTTCACCTCAAACTGTTCTTCCTCTTCCCAGTAGTTTTCCTCTCTTCTTCTACCTCCTCCCTAGGGCTAAAGCAGAAGTCACACCAGCATGAAGTGCTTTTTGTCTGCCCTCTTCCCTCCCAAAGGGATTCATAAAGAAACTAGGATTAACATGGAAAACAACTCACTTCAAACGGTTGTTTGGTTTTTTTTTTAAATAATATAAATTCATACTTCCATTCTATGCACTGAAGAAGTCAGTATTTACTATTTACACAAAATTCCAGACTTCTACTGAAAAAATCAGAAAATAATAGAAATGCATTTTTTGACGGATTCAAACAAAAAAAATCCTACAGAGATCATTAACTGTAATTGAATTGTTTGCAACAGAAGCTTCAAAGGGCAATCTAAAAACCAAAAAAGTCTATGAACCAACTTCACGTTATAATCCCTCTAGGCTAACTGTTTCATGAACAGACACAGAACTCCACAGCAAGAGAAATAAAGAAGTTAACTCCAATAGAAGTGAAATAAAGTACTTTCAAATCTGAAGTAATACTTCGCAAAAATACACAGAAGTATAGAAAACTGGGAAAAGCTGCAACAACTTAAATTGAAAGAGAATAATCAATAAGAGTGTATGGGCAACGTATTATTTATATTTATCTTTGCTGCTTTGATTTTGAATATATACAATTATAATTTAGCATGTAACCCAGAAACATCTATAGTATCAGATGTCTTTACATCAAAAGATTGCACATTCATTGACAATAGGAAATATTGTCAACAGACCCAGAAAATCAGCTACTTAGACCACTGAACTGTAAAAAAACAGTTCTGTGGGTGTTGACCTTTTGAGCATGACATGACTTGTACAGCTAAGAAACTTCATGTCTAACATTCCTCTCTCTGGGTTAGTATTTTTTTTCCTTTGAAAAAATATAGAACTTTAAGGCAGAACATAAAACAAGACCTAAAATTTGCTTCAGATTACCAACAGAATATGATACAAAGGGTATCTGAAGAAACAATCTTCCTCTAAACAAAGCCAGAAATTTGTTCTTGCGTAACTGATGTAAAAAAGCACTATGGTGTTAGACTACTTTTTCAAAAGCCCATAATGCATCTCCTAACACCCAAAGAAAAAATATTGTAGTGCAGGACATTCATGCAGTGAACCAAATGCTATCTGAAGGTCCACATAATCTGAGACTGAGTGACTGACCATGACTAATTTCAGAGTCTTGAGAAGATTCAAGAGTACTGTAATGGGATGACAACTGAAGACAGAGATCATCTCACCATCTCCAAAACTGCAAGTGTACAGAAGAAACAAAAGTGCTTTGTTCCCAACAGCTCCAATTCAAGACAATTACAACAGCCCATTTCTCTTCTGTTTCCCAAGAACCTTGAAATTTAAAGCAATGTTCTTTAAAGCAATGACCAAAAGAAGATCAATTACCAAAATCTATAAAAGCCACTAAAGGCTCTTTTATGGAAAAAAAATAAAGAGGACAAACAGGCCCACCACTGTGCTCATCAAAAGGCAAGCCAACAAGTATGTGAGAAGGCAGAATAGCATTGTTTCTGTAGCATCCACACAAGTAATAGTCTTTGCCACACAGCAGAAATACATTCTGCAGAAGAGTTCCATTCACGCACCCAAGCACCTGCCATAAAGCCTGGTTGGCTGCATGAACATTGCCAAGGCTTTAAAGCAATTGCAAACACCGAAAAAATAACTCAATAGGAACCTATAAAATGAGAAAGAGATTTACCTCATTTGTTTTCCTATCTTTGTAAAGAATTCCAGATTTAAAAACAATAAATAAATAAATAAATAAAGCCACAAAAAAAAAACACACACACACACAAAAAAAA
>VXAU01002350.1:2919073-2960005 GCA_013399695.1 Formicarius rufipectus | reverse complement strand
AAAAAAAAAAAAAAAAAAAAAAAAAAAAAAAAAAAAAAAAAAAACAACAAAAAAACCACACACAAAACCAAACTAAAACCCACCACACAAAATAAATTCATTCTCATTCCCAAACCCATGACATGTACTGAAACCAACTGGTTTTACCTTTAGACAGTAACCAAAGTCCACGTTATCTTAGGGTCTTCTGAAGTCCACGATCTTCTACAGTACTTTCCCATGCTACTGCTGTGACTGTCCTGGTGTGTAGTTCTGCCTGGGTGTGCCTGCCCACAGCACAGGGATCAGAACTAGATGATCTTTAAGGTCTTTTCTACCCAGGTCATTCTGAGATTCTATTAAATTATCCTCATACACTCTTATTGTCTCCATTTCTCTCAATAAAGGGCTACTGGAGACATTTGTCTGACTTTTGGTAGAGACAATGAAGGTCACATAGGTCTGAGAGACTGCAAAACATGAGGATTCCTGAAAGAGGGTGAGCTGAATGGGCCATGGCTGAGGGCAGTACCCACTTCATTTCTGCTCCTCACTACATGCTACTTGTTAGCCTCCTACAGAAGAACTGAAACACCTGACATCCCTCTGAAATATAGAGAAAAAATATGGGATTTACTGCTTTCCACAAAGCCATCAGTTTACACTGGGATGCAAAAGAGCCCCAAAACGATCAGCTGGGGAGGGAGCAGAAGATGCAGCTGTTGAAGAAAATTTCCTTGTGGAGGGGCCAGAAGATAATTCCCTCAGCCCAAATACTCATAAAACTTCCACCCAGCAGAATCATTAAAACTGAAGTCGTAAAAAGCATTTGGCAGCTTCTTCATTCCTGAACGCTCTGATCCCTGTCCTGAAAACTTTGCAGTATGTAAGCAGGGCCAACAGCACAGGCCATTAAACCTTGAACCAGATGAGCAGCTACAGAGCATCCCACCCCCAAAACTCCCCTCAAACAAGTTGAGTGCCATGATGGGTGGATTTTGTGTGCCTGCACACAGCACTCACCCAGACAAGACAAAGAGAGACACAGCAGAATTGCATGTCTTTGGCACAGAGGACTGTGTGAAAGAGTTTTACTGCTTATGACCTCTATCACCACTGAGCAGCTGTGATGGGCTGCACTTGAATAAATCAGGAAAAAGCAAAGCACAGATGTGAACTCAGAAGGGGGTGTTCTCAGCCCACAACAGGCATGGCCTCCTTAAAGGGTCACACCTGAGCACTGGAGAAGGACATGCTGAAACACAGGTACTACAGCATCACGTGTTAGTTCAGGCTCTTTTGGATCCACAGAAACAGAAAATGCACCTGAGATGATCAAAACCTTACTAAGTGTCATGGCAGTGACGATAGTACAGCAGATAAGAGAGACAGAGCTCACAAGCTGAACGTGCTCAAAATCCAAAAAAGTGACAATATTTCATGGCTTCAGAATTCACAGAAACATTCAGATAAAATTCAGAAAGTTGCTGCTATTTTTGTAAATCCAGGTGATATTTAAGGGATTTTTGTGAACCACTGGCTTTGTTAAATTCACTGCTTCTCTTTCCCCTGCCCCCTCCCCCTCAAATTTCGAATCAGTCTGCTAAGTCTTGTTAATTACAAGGAAAACAAATTTGCTTGTGAAACAGTTATCAGCTATGTAAATAATGCTCTTAATTTACTTGTCTGTTTAACTGTCTTTGCAAAATAAGTTCAGCAAGCTCTTTCAAGGTATGTTGCTTCAAAAAAAAAAAAAAAGAGAACAATTTTCTTTTATGATAAATAAGGCCTTTTGTTGAGCATTTACAAATGAAGGGTTCACTCAGACTCTTAGCTCAAGACTCTAAGAATTTCTTTTCTGATTCATCTGAGAGCAGATCAAACCCCGAAAGATGAACATACGGACGTGGCCACCCCAGTTCTGGTAGTGCTCATGACACCTCCACTCGGCACTGCCAGGGCTGGATCCCAGTCTGGAGACTTGCCCCATTTTGCCTTTAGTACTCTGAGACCAGGCAAGTGCAACAGCAGCAGTGACACTGCGAGCTGCATATATGAAAAGTCAGGTTTAATTCCAGGTGTCTCATCCATCTCTCATTTCCTGGAGCAAGCAGAAACTATTCTTCATCCGTCCATCCACTTGCAATGCAAGAAGAATCACTCTGCTGACAAGAAAAGATTGGCTTGACAGAAGTACTTCAGGAGTCACACAAACCCTGCGTATGACCACCAGCACAGCCATAGCAGCCTGACACCACCCCACACTTAATCAAGCGTTCATGCCCGGCTACTGACAGTCTGCAACCCGGCTTACAGAGCTCCCACGTGCCTACAGGAGCTGCAGCCAGCAGCATGTCTGCAGGCCAAATGTCATCGTCCTGCAGCTTCCTTTACAATGGGGAAAAGTCAGAGTGCTGAAGGGGCTCCCAAATCACCTGTGCAAGGCGGGGCTAAGCTGTCCACAGGGGACAAATAGGCTTTGCCTGTGTGCTGCAGCACCACAGCACAGCGGCAAGACCGATCCGAAATAGCCCCCCCGCCCCATCGCCCTCTGCTCAACAAAAATGAAACCAGCAAGAACTTATTTATTCATTAGTAGCAGTATTTTTGAATTAGTATTCTAAGCTGGTCACTTACTGAAAAACAGTTTTAGCATGCTCCAATGAAATAAATACTATTAACTCTGTACAGTCATTACTTAAAGAAATCACTCTACCAGAGATTAAAGTGCTCAGAGATTTATCTGTCTTTTTCTTGCCATCAGAGCCTTAGGAAAAACGCTAAAGGCTGCTGATACTTCACATTCTTCTTTGCAGAACTTGGTTTTGTTGGAGCTTTTTTGAGGGGGGGAAGATTCATCCACAGACATCAGTTCAAAAATTACATTTTTCCCATGTGTTCTTTATATTATTACAGTATCTAGCAATACTTCAGAAACAGAAGTCCCGGTCACCAGTATTTACTACAAACATAATAATCATTCCAAGAAACAGCAAAGCAAAAATTAAATAGATGGCATGCTATGTTAAAATGTTGCCATTTTAATCTTCCCATGCATATTTTAAAAAATGGATACAAAATGAGAAACCTGCTACTTAGCAAGTCTGATTTCTTTTTTTCTTTTTTTTTTTTTTTTCCAATAGGGTGATGGTTCTTTTAAAGTGTTTCAGAACTGAAGATGCTGTAACAATAGGACACAGGTTAAGAAACCACATACACTATCTACAAGAGTAGATGACTATTAACTTAGATGTTGTCCCTCTGATTTTCCTGGTTTAAATCATAGTATGGTCCCATACCTGCATTTCCTACAGTATTACAGGCTATACTCCTAAACCACAACATTTTGCTATCAAATGCAATAGTTTGCCTCAACACTAATTATTTTAAAACCAAATGACTTAAGCCGTAACATGAGACGACCAGCAATAATTCAAATATTCTAGGAGAAACTGCCTATCTTTTCAGCACTGAAGTAACTTTTTTCTACCTAAGCTCAGACCAGAATACAGACAGCACCTGAAGAAATCATCAAGCTCCAGCCCCTGCATGAGAACAAGTAAGACAATTTCAAGGAATGTTTTTAATATATTCTTAACACAATCCTGTTTGACTTTCAAAAACCTTTGCAGAAAGATTGCACAACCTCAGCTTGTTCCAGTTTTCCTTAAGGCATAATAGATTTCAAGAACTTGATCACGTCTTTGGTGCAAACTAGTTTAATCTTTTCCAATGTAGTCACAGACAGAAGGACACAGACCACTTCTCACTAATTTTAAGTGTAGCATCTTCTTGTCACCTCATCTCTTTCTGCTGAAACTGAGCTTGTCTAGCCTTTGTAGAACACACTTTCCAAACAGATGCAGTCTCCAAGGATGACACTTACCAAACCCTTCCTAAACCCTGATGAGCATTTTTGTTCGACAAGACATTTGCATTTATCTTTCTTAACAGGCTGTGCCAAAACTGAATACATTATTCTCTTAACTTAAGCTTCACTAGTATGAAAAGTTATAAACTTCAGCAGTACTGCATCTCTGTGCTTATACTGCTATCCCTCATCACTCTCACACGACCTTCGAAGGCTCTGCAGCCAAGCTGACTTTTAACTATCTGCATTATGGGATCTCCTTCCTGCAAATAGTATCTTGTACTCAAATACAGCCTTTGAACTTATCAAAAAACCTCTTCTCTTCCAAAGCAGATCATCAAAAATACAGCCGGAAATCCCTACTCAGTCTCCTTCAGATTTTGTGCTAATTGCGTTGATCAAAGACATCAATGACAACAAGTACAAAGGTGCGAGAGCTGCCCCCAGCACCACTTAGACTGACTTCCAGTTTGATGGTGACTCATAATCACTCCCCGAGAATTATCACCCAGAGTTGCTATCTCTAGATCTGGGCCCTTTGGTTCAGCTGTTCCCAAATGCTTACTTCAGATAAACAATTTTCCTAAGAGCAGCCCTACTGGATCAGAGGGCAGGTTTGTTGCCTGCACTATGTCAATGCCTGAAATTATTATAAAAATTTGACAATTAATTGACAGTACTTCCTCAGTTTATTCTCCCAGGCTCCATGTTCAGCTCAGTGACTCCCTGAGCTACTTGAGGTACTCTGTAAAAGAACACCTTAGTGGATTTTTCTTCCATTAATTTGTCCGATTGCTTTTCAAGTCTCTGTAAACTTCCAATATCCACATACTTCTAGAAGAATTTCCAAAGCTTAACTAATGGCACATTGGGTCAAAACCAAAACCACACCCCTTTTGCTCATTTTGAACCTGCCAGTTTAATCTCATGCTTCTATATTTTGTACTGATAAAAGGTTACTCCCTACTCTACTTCGCCGCATCACTCATGCGACTGTCAAAATTTCAAAAACCTCAAAGCTTTCCTCAGAGCAGTGTTATCAAATACCATAAAAATAGGAAGGTTAGATTGGGTCGGAAAGCCTTCTCCACTCTGGCAGACTAGGCACAAGGAAGCATTATTTCACTTTGCTTATGATCACACTATTGTTAATGGATCAAAATACTGACCCATTATCAAAACAAAGGTATGTGGCAATGCCCAGCACTGAAGGACACAGTACTTAGTCCAGATTATACAGGAATGCCCACTCTGACTAGAAGCTTGGGGGTGGGGAAATCAGTTCAACTAGCTTACAACCTCTGCAAGCTAAAACGGACATGGTTTTAATTCAGAATGTTATTAAGTCTCAGAGGAAAGTTTACTGCCTTTATGTTCACACTGCTGGCTTTATAGTTTCACAGTCGAAGGCATAAATATACTGTCACTAAATAGTTACCTTAGATGAGTTAAAAACACAACCACTAAAAATGCAGCCAAGCTAAGTCTTAATTTCTACATTATTAAAAACACTGCCAAGGTTTGTAACTTATGCTCTGACAATTTCGGTGTTTACTGCCCCACCCCAACAGCACTGAGATCTTTCGCAGTTATTTTATAAACCGTACACTTCAGAATTGACTTGTATGTTAAGCACAGTTTAATTATAGTCAAATACTGCAAGACGTTTTTCTTCTACTTTTAATATTAGATTCCTTGTACTTTCATTGGGTTTTTTTCACTAAAAGGCAACTAAAAACTGCAGATGACATTTAAGTCACGAGTTCATCTCCACCCTGTTAATTTGTCACACTTGCAAGACAACGAAGACTCAGTCTCATGGCCAACCTTTGTACCGGGATGGCTGTGAACCCAGTCCATAGGCCGCTCCGCAGCCTGGCGATGCCAAATGAACTGTAAGAAATTAGGCCGCCTCAAAGGTCTGTTCCCTTCGAGAGCAAGAAGGGACGCAAGTCACCACACACTACTTCTCTCCATCTTTGTACAAACAACGCCGACAGTCAGCAACACTTGGTTGAAAATTGCAGGAACTTTGACAGAACCTGTCACTTACTATTTTAGCTGTCGCCCTCTCACAGGCCTCTGGTGCCATTTAAAAGTTCAAACCTGAGTCAGGGCCAAGCATCACGCAAGCATCAACAATGTATGCGCGGCACTGCAAGTTCTAGTCAAGGTAATGAAGGGGAAGAGCCTTTTTAAGCTGTCCCAACCAGAGACGAATGTGAGTTACAGGAACTGGGTGCCAGGCTCTGGTCGCACACCGTGCTCACAACACGCTGCTCCCCAAAACCGCAGCCTGCAAAAGCACTTCGTGGAGAAATACTCCAAGAGGAGATGTTTTTTCCACTGCACTACCAGTCATACAGAGTCTGGCATGTAAAAACTTTATGTGACAGCACAGAAATGTTCCTGAAGCAAAGAGGGTAGCTCAGTTGTAGTTCGGCAGGGATGGGATTTCACGGAGGATGAGACAAAACAAATACACAAACAAAGCAAACAAACAAAAAAATCAAACAAACAAACCAAACCAAAACAAAACAAAACAAAAAAAAAAACCAAAAAAAAAACAAACACCGAGGAAAGCAATTTCCATGTCAGTTCACTCAAGGAAGCACGGAACAGTGGACAGGGAAGGTGCGGTCTGTCCCGCGGGATCGCTCCCGGCCGAGGGCCCGCACGGCCCGATCGCACCTGCCCGGCCGGGGGGCACGGCGGGGGCCGAGGGGCCGCGTCCTTACCTAGTGGTGCTGCTGGTGCTGCTTCTGCTGGTGGTGGGGCTGGTGCTGCGCTCGCCGCCCCGCTCGCTGCCAGCCCTGCTGGTGTTACCGCTGCTGCTGCTGCCGCCGCGGCCGCTGCACTGCTCCGCTCCGCTCTGCGCCGCCCCCGCCGNGGCCTTCCCCACGGCCCGGGCAGGGGTGGCAGCGAGCCCCGGGCATGGAGTAGTGGGTTGGGGGCGCGCCCGGGCCGTGGTTACTCGGAGAGAAGTTTGGGTTCTTCCTCTGTTGTTTTTTTTCTTTTTTTTTTCTTCCCAACGCGGCTACAGAAGGGTGGGTTCTGGGGCTGCCTTTGTGAAGTGCCCTGAGTGCGGCACTGAGGTGGCTCGGCAGGCAGAGGCTGTTCCAGCCCCGTTCCTCCCCGGCCGCCGTGCCCGGTGCAGCCCCTGCCTGGCCGGGGCGCTGCCCTCTCTCCCTCCCTCCTTCTCAGCTGCTCCGCGCTGGCCGTGCCCGCTGCCCAGCGTCACAGCAGCATCGCCGGCCCCAGCCCTGTCCCACTGCAGCTCCTGCAAGGCAGCGCAGGTGCCGGCCTGCCTTGCCCCGGCGGTCCGCCCCGGTGGCCGCTGCCCCGGCGTGGGAGGCCCGGCCGGCCGGGCGGGCATTGCATCATGCGGAGCCGCGGCGTGTCCGCACCACCCAGGGCACCCACGGCCGCCCCTCCCTGTCCCTCGGCTTCACCACGGCTCGTTCCTGGCGTCGCCAGCTGGTTTGTCACCTCTCCCGTAAACACTCTGCCTCTCTCCGCACGGTGCTTCGCGAGGGGCGCGATGACCCTGTGGAAAAGCCTCCGTGTTCTCCACTTGATGGTTCTTAGGTGTTTTGCTGACAAGGGGAAACAAACCAGTTCATGCTTCAAAATTTCGTGTTTTCCTTACTTTTGCAGCCTCGGCTATCTTTCTTTAGGCAGAAAAGGTGTGTTTCCTGGCATCCTTTTTGGGTGTTTTGACAACACCAGGGACATTGTGAATACAGCATCTAGCTAACAAAGAATTTAAACAATTTTTTTCCAGCCATATCTACCCCTGTAGGTATGATACTCATAATGATGCCTTGGCCTTTTTTAGGGGACAAAGATAAAACCCAGGGGCTTCTCTAGAGAGAACCCAGAGAAACACAGAGGTTTCTATCAAGTACCAGTATGAATGCACACATGGAAGGAAAGTGGCAGTACACAAAGTGCATGAGTAATCCTACATCCTGGGCAGAGCATGGGTGGAGTTAAATCCTGTGTCCAGATTAACATTCCTATGACTCCTGAAATGTGCTATGAGCTTGTTTTGGGTTTTAAAACATTCCACATGCCCGCAAAGTGGCAAGGTGAATTTGACAGTTGCATCTTCACTTGACATAATTTAGGAATGTTTAACAATTTGGACAAATCAAAATATTGTATAACTTTTAGAGAATAGGAGTTTGTATTTGGCGTTACCTTTCAGGGCAGTACTTTGTATGGTCAGCCTTACTTTTATTTGTAGAAAAGAGATAAGGATAATTATTATTTGTTTAAACCAAAAATGTGAATAGGCAAGTAAATGAAAATGTAAATTTGCTTACTGGATAAAAGCCCCTCTGATAGCAAAACAGGATATAATGTCAGGAAATGCTCAACAAAATACTTTCAGTGTAAACATGCCAGTCAATCCCCAGTTCCTTGGAAGCCAAGCAGTGCTGAGCACTCTCACCATCTGACGTGCTGCTCTGTCATTGGGAAGAGCATGTCTTTACTCTCTCCCATTTTTATTTTTTTTTTCCCTGGGAAACTTAAAAATAACCCAGGACACAGCCGTGTCTGTTCTGGGAATCTTCTGGGAAAAGACAGGAAAACTCAAAAGTGAAATCTGAGAGCAAGAACCTAAGCAAAGAGGCGAGGGGGAAGGGGAAAGAGAAAACAAGGCAAAACATGTTTTACTGTATCCCTTGCCTGTATGTAATGAGACAGGCAAAAAACATTTTGAGTTTCATTCCTAAGAAAATTGGACAACTCCTTGTAATTTCAGTCTAACCAAGACTCCAGAACACCAGGAACAGCACAGAGTGGTTGGAGCCATCGACGAGTTTTTGCTTAATAGCTGTATGAGGAACAGACGCAGTTTCAGGCCAGGAGGGAGAACAGAGTGCCTTTAGCATCATCATCTCGTTACTCACAGATGTCAGAGTGTCAAACAGGGCGGGGGAAAACAGCAGAGGAGGGGCATCCATTCACAAGCTGCGAGGCACAGATGTGGTCTGTCAGCACAACTGGCACTCAGGGGCAGGCTCAGACTGCACAAAACAGAACACCAGGGTCTGTTGTGAGGAACGAGAGCTGTATTACCATCGTCTTAAATCTGCAAACACCATATTCTGGATGGTCTACCAGGAATGCCATGAGCATTCCAGAGGCAGAAAGATCACCAATACAAGGTAGCAATTTTAACAGGACTATTATCATGTGTCTCTGCTGTAGCCCTGCTGCAGAGAACTGACAGTATTCCAGAGGTCCAAGGTGTCTTTGTTCACTCAGATATTAAAATTTAACATTTTAGGTTGTTATAGATTATAGCAAACAGTTTATGTCAATAAAGTTGCCACATATTTTTTAAAAGCATATGCTATTTGTATGAGCCCACGTATTTTGTCAGAGCTGATGAAGGATAGTTTGGAAGGATGAGCAGGTAAAGGACCCCAGGTAACTTCTCAGAAAACCCTGAGAAAACATCACATACGTTTTTATTTTAAAGAACGTCATACAATATCCTGGATATTTACATTTCAGTGAAAGTGAATTTATATGTATAAATTCAGTGGCTCAAAATTCAAACCACTCAATATAAAACAAAAGGTAAAGGCTCTCACATTTGCTTGACTAGAAATTTCACTCCTGGGATGGTTGTTCTCAAGTATTTAGTATCCTGAGTGTTAAGTTTACAGGTTTGACATTGACTCCAAGACTTTGCTGTATCCATCTCTCCACCCAGAAAGCTTGTGTTTGAATCATGTTGGTATTAACTGCATTTCCCCACGGATTATACATAGCTACTACTCTCTTAAACATCTGAGGTAATGGGTAAAGTTCTGCCTGTAAGGATGTCCATGGGCAGTAGGTTAAGTCACAGCCAATGACTTAATGAGGCCAGAAGTTCATTTACTTTATGTGCTTTGTTGGCATACTCTAAGCGTATATGAATGTGATGTAATTACACTGTATCTGTGTAATGTGGTCATGTTAAAATACCTCACAGCTTGCCAGCATCAACTCTTGGAGTTCCCTAACTGTTGAGTATTTGAGTTTAGCACTTAGATACTTACTAAAATGGTTTTATATTTTTTCAATGGATTTCTGAAAACAAACTAAACTTAAACTCACTCGTGTTAGAACTGTTTTAGAATTACCCATGGAGAATTTGCAAATGTGGCTACTGTAGCTGCCAGCACAATTTATCTGTTATTTGTCTGGATAAAGAATAGCTTGCTCTTATGTTTGCAAAAGAACATTTCTAACTGGCTCAAGGTTTAGCAGCTTATGTTTAGAGACAGAGAAAGAACAAGAAAAGTTGCTGGGATTTTGGCAGTAGTAGATGACGTTCCTTTCAGGATCAACCTTTGGTTTCTTTACGAGCAGGCTTACTCTAGATAAGCACCATTCCATTTCCTTATCATGTAAATTATTTACTGGAAAATTAGTGTGTCTTACTTTATCTGTTCCTTTTCACTGAGTGTTATGTGCACATACACAACTCTCTGATTTTGACAGCAGTGAAAAGATCCCTTTTGCCCTCTTTCCTGTAGAGTTTACGTGACTGACTATTTCGACTACACGTATTTTTTTTAATATTCCAACTTTTACGCAGGCCTTCTGTATTTCAACAGCTTCATACAAGTTGCAAAAAAATTTAGACATTTTGTTTTAAGGTAGGAGCTCTTATTTAAAGTCTTCCTGTTTCATTTCAATTGCTGAATAATTTCTTCTTTGATTTGTTAGTTAAGGAAGGTCGATGGTTTAGCATTTTCACCCTTAGCAATGTGTGACTCTTTCAGAAGCTCTGGTTTTCGACTGGGACTGAGTTACTTGAACTGGCCCCCTTTTTCAATTTCCTCTCCTTAAGGGATAATTCAGTTAAGCAAATAGATTATTTGCTGGGTAGCTCCAGAGAACTAAGCTTGCATAAATAATAGCATGAAAGGAGGTAAGGGGAATCCCTCACTTGAGAACTCTTAATTCTTCTGACTGAAATCCATTGCTTTTTGTTTTACTTTTGTGAGCAGTTTCATTCTATAAACACAAATGGTGAGGACAGGAAAATGAGATTACAGTACCCCAGGGTAGCTCGAAGATATTCCTGGAGTCATCCAGTATTTGAAGACAGATGGATTCCATTCCTGGTAAAACATGCCCCATGTCCCTGGGGAAAAACTTTTGTGTCTGCTGAAGCTTCTCTCTGACAAAGATATCATGGGCCCACTCTCATGCACATTTAAAAGTAGAACGGGCCCCACTGGTTTAGATATTTCATCTGGAGAGTGAGGAGCTCTAGTGTAGGAATGAGAACCCAGTAAAAGCCACACAGATACCACACAGTAGCAATTATCAGAGGGTTGGGGTTTTGTTAGTTTTTGCTTCTTGCCCCCACTCGCCCTTTTGATCACATATATGGATTTCCTTTCTGGTAATGAACAGCGTTGTCAATAACCACAGGCTCATCCGAAAAAAAAAAAAAAAGGAGCCTGTAGGTGTCAGGCACAAGAGATGTCCTTCCTTCATGGAGCAGAGGCTACTCATCTGCAGTTAAATGAATTTCAGTATGAATTCAGTAGATCATAGCACTGAGAGCTTCTCACAGTTCCTAGCAAAGTGGAGCCTTTTCTTAGGGAATTCTGTGAGGTTATTAATTAATTTGTAAATCGTTTCATAAAGGCCGCTGCTCATCTAGTGTGTTGCTAAACAACTGTGTTCTGTAAAACATAACATGAGGTCTTTTCGTCTATCCCATTTCAGATATTTCATTTTAGTGTTTTTAGCTTTAGTCAGTCTTGAGAAAGAAAAGTTTAAGATGAATAAGTGATTCCCTTGAAATTCTAACACTCCTTTGGGCAGGGATCAGAGGAAGTCTGGTGATAATCCAGCTCACAAAATATGGGGGTCCAGCTGTAGCTCTCCTACTCTTCACATTGATTTAACAAACAAGAAAAAGTATACAAGAAGCATGCCACTAGGCTGAAAAGGGAGATTGCTTATGCTGCTAAGGCAGGAATGAAATTCTACAAAACTCTTGCAGGCAGCTCCTGTCTAGCCTTCACATGCCACTGTGGGGTTATCATACAGAACAGAGAGTTTAATCTAGATTTCTTGTTGAATAAATCCACTCTTAAAGATGTTGATCTACTCTCTGTTGTTGCTATCCATCTGGGCAAACAGCTCAACAAACTTGCCTGGGGACCACTGTTTACTTACTGCATGAAACAATACTGTGCCAGAAAAATAGGCTGCCAAAGCAGCACATTGTTTCAGCATCTCTGTTTCTTTGCAGTGCAGTTACACATGCACTTGACCACCACCAAAAGCAGACAGACTAAACTTGCCTCCCTGTACCCTTCCCATATAGATACTAGCTGGATTATCTTGAACCTCACCCTGAGTGCTTTCCTGCTGGGGAGCAGCCCTTGAGTGGGTTTTATACCCACACTTAGATTCCACAGCCAGCTCTTTAACCCCTTCTGGTAGGACTTTTAGTACAAGATAAGGCAATGCTCACCGAAAAGTTAAACATCTGCTGTAGCACAACGTTCTCTCCTGGCATACTTATTTGGCCCAGAGAGCGCCAAATTGTCCAGTTCTGATTCTGTCACTGAATCTGCTAACAATCCAAGTCACCTGTCTGTTCGCAAACTGTTCTAGGAATTGTAAGAATACTCAAATTATTCTAGAAAAATAGAAGGTATACAAAGACTGCTGTATTTGTCTTTCAGTTGCTTATAATACCTTCAACAAGTTTCAGCCACTCAATAGAAAATTTACCAAATTAGATATTTGATGCAAATTGAATGGTAGCTAAAAGGGTTCTTCTCACTATGTTAAAAACAGTAACAATGATTATTAAGATTTGCAAGAAAGTTGCCTGCAGACTTCTAGCTTAGATTTAAATTTGGCAAACAAGCTGTGTTTTATGCCAGAGATGTGCCTTTTGCCAGTAGTCTTGCAATGCAACCAAATTTAGCAAAGCTGTGAACTTCTGATGAGTGTTAGCTATGGGCTGGCCATGACCCCTGTATCTTCACTCCTGGAAAAGCACACCTGGAACTGCAGCACTCCCGTTGCAGTGCTGCCCAGAATTTTCTTTGCAACTCCTTTGCACCGTACAGGTTTGTCATACCAAGTACAAGGACTGAGAGAAGGCTCACAGAATCAGAGTGGTTGAGGTTGAAAGGAACCACTGAAGGTCATCTGGTCCGACCTCCTGCTCAAGCAGGGATCCCTAGAGCCAGCTGCCCAGGACCATGTCCTGACAGCTTTTGAGTATCTCTGAGATGCAAATGCCACACCCTCTTGGGGCAACGCATGCCAGTACTCAGTCACCCTCACAGTACAAAAGTGTTCCTGATGCTCAAACCTCCCATGTTTCAGTTTGTGCCCATTGCCTCTGGTCCTGTCACAGCATCACTGGAAAGAGCCTGGCTCCATCCTGTGTCCTCTCTTCAGGTATTGATACATATTGATGAGATTCCAGCCTGACTCTTCCATTCTCCAGGTTGAACACTTCCAGTTCTGTCAGCCTCTCCTCTTAGGAGGAATGCTCCAGGCACTTAATCACCTTTGCTGCCCTTCACTGGACTCTGTCTAGTGTGACCATGTCCTCCTTGTACTTGAGAGCCCAGACCTGGATGTAATACTCCAGATGTGGCCTGACCAGTCCCAAGTAGAGGGGAACCTCCCTCATTGTGCTGGTGACTCTTCCTAGTGCAGTCCAGGACACTCAAATGCTTTCTTTGCAGCAAGGACACATTGCTGGTTGACATTCAACTCTGTTAAACCCCCAGGTTCTTTTCTGCAAAGCTGTTTACCAACCAACTAGTCCCCAGCCCGCCCATGTGTCCCCCCAGGGGCTGAACTTCAGGCTTCTCTTTGAAGATCCCTGTCAGCCCACACTGCCAGTCTGTTGAGGTCTCCTCTGGACCCCCCTGGCAGTAGAGCCCTTCAGTGCATCATCCACTCCTCTCAGTTTCATATCACCTGCAAACTCACTGAGAGAACTCTGTGCCAAATCATCCAGATGTTAATAAAGATGTTGAAGAGTAGTGCCAGTATTCACCCCTGGAATGCACCACTGGTTTCCAGCCTCCACCTGGACACTGCACCATGGATCACCACCTTCCAGGCCCAGATGCTCAGCCATTGCTCAGTACATCTGTCCGCTCATCGAGCCCGTGTGTCCTGAGCCTCTCTGCTGGTGAGGTTGGCAACACAGGGTCATGGAATAAAAAGACAGCACCATCCCCTTTTCTGGAATGTAGGCTGAAGAACTGAGCTTAGAGACATGATAAAAGACTGACAGATGTAGAGCCAAGGGAGACTGGGAAAAGAACCAGTGCAGAAAGGATCTGATCAGGGCTTTGGAACGAGGAAAAACAGCAAGGGACAAGCGCTGCTTGGGTAAAATCTGTAACAACCACCAGAACAAGTTCTCTCTCATGTTTTCATCTAGGTAAGGTAGAAAATTGCAACATACTATGACTGTGTATGGAGCAAAAAAATGAGAATTGTAGAATTAGTTCTATGAGTGACCAATATATACTGACAACGGAAGTGAGAAAAACCAAAATGTGCAAAATGCAAACCAGCATACACACTGAGACAAACACAAGGACTAGAAAGGTAGGAAGCATCCAAAACTTGTTAAATTGTACAAGAAGCCTCACTTTAGTCCACTTTTATGTACAAACTTCTGTGTGATCATGTGAGTGGTTTCTTCAGATATGACTTCTCTCAATGAATGTTAGGTCAGGGTTTAGGGAACTTATAATTTTACAGTAAAGACAACTATGAGCTAGATGATGTGTTGTTCCATGAGAAGATAATGAAAAAAAAAATGCTTTGTTAAAGCATCTAAATACAGGTTTTCAGACATGAACACACAGCCCATTGCTACAGGAAAATTATCTGATATTTGACAAGTTACTTGGAAATATTTTCTAAGTGGTTATTAGCTATGTTGTTATTTTCAGGTGCTTGAGATGCTTAGGGTCAGATTTACCAGAGTTTGCAATCTCAGGGAAATCAAGCAATGGCTCTGTATGACTACTGTAGAAAGCACTCCACTGTGTAAAGAACAGAGGAAAAACTGGAAAACAGAATTAAACACTCACTTCAAATCTGGCTTCTGATAATCTCAGGTCAATAAAATTCCAACCTAGGCAAACAGTTCTCCCAGCCACAAAATTGTTTCTCTCAAGTAGCAAAGTAAGCAACAAGCATCTTTTTAAGCTAACATTTCAATGCTCACAAGTGAGAGTATCTGGAGTGTGAATTTCAGCAGTTTAGAGTAGCTTAGCTAAGTTAAACTAAAATGCTTTTAATCTCCTTCCCTGAACTTCAGCACTCAACTTGCAAAATTGAGGTAATACATCCAGCAACACTGACTGTGGACAGAGTAAGAGTGAAGGCAAGTTCACCCTATCTAGCTTCTAACTGGCCTGAAAAAATTTAGTATCTGAAAAAAAGCACTTGAATTCAACAATGTCCCTATGAAAAAGGGAACCTCCCCCGACTCTGAGAATTAACTTACTTGCTTTACACAGACAACCAAGAGACAGGCATGCAATTTAGATACTGAAATCAGGCTGACTATACTGTACTCAAACTCATGAATCATTTAAGAAAGACTAACAGAGCAGAATGAAAATCTCACAAAAATTAACTGTACGGTAAGGTGTAGAGCAAAAAAGTGAACTAATAAAACTCATTCAGCAACCACTGCTTTGCAAAACTAAGGCCTGAGTTAGGCCTGGCGTCAGAGAGGGATGATGGGGGAGCTGTATAACCTTAATTAAATACCATAAGCTGTTCATACAAACATATTCAACACATTACTAGACATTCAATTTTTTCTTCTTGATTCTAGACCCTAAACATTCATTTGCCGTGCAAATGTTGTTTGACGTCTAGAAGTTTCAGTGGTCTTGTAGGATGAGAGGAAGCTTTGCAACTTCTCATGGCCTTTTATTGCCCTTTTGTAACACAGATAGATCTTATTACACTATTGTTTACAAAGCAGTTTAAGTTTCAGAACTGAGGAACATTTAAGAAATATATTCCATTTGTTTGCATTCCAGTACAACTTATGTCTTATTTAATATCATATTCTGTGAGAAATGTGTCATGCTTTCAGTAGTGCTTTTTTGAGGTGAGCCTGATTTTCTTGTATTATAGAACTTACACACTATTTGGCATATTACGTAATATATTGCATAGTACGAAGTAAATTTCCAGGCCGAAAGCTACAAAGTTCTCTGGAACTAAAATAATTACTCTCTTTTCAGTCTGCTGCATAATCAGTGCACTCATCAAGGCCAGGCTGGATGGAGCTCTGAGCAACCTGGTCTGGAGGCAGGTATGCCTGCCCACAGCAGGGGCATTGGAACTGGATGATCTTCAAGGTCCCTTCCACCACAAACCATTCTGTGATCCTAGATATTTAAATTCCCAATTATTTCCCAAGAGTTTCTATAACTGTTGTCATAGGTTTGGTCCAATATATAGTAATGTCCTTGGTCTAGGCTACCACTGCACTTCCTAAATACATGTAAAGATACGGGAAACACAGTGTTAGATTTCCAAAATTCAAGTTAGAAATATATTTAAAAAGATAGTTTTGTGTAAACAGTCCATAAATTTCCCTACATTAAACCACTATGGAAATCTAACATTTTAATTTCTGAGTTAAAGACTGGAGTCTGAACAGACTCTGCATGCAGGAAGCTCAGGCTGGCTGGAGCATGGTGCTTTTCCCCTAAGTGGACTCCTCACAGCTTATGGGGGAAACAAATACTCAGCTGGATTTAACTAGTCTGGTTTCCATTAACCTTATCCAGTCAGCTCGCAGTAAAAGAGAATCTGGTCCTGAAGATGGACTTTGTAACTATCATCTAAAACAATGACATAATGCAAATGGACGCACGTACTACGCAGATTTGACTGTTCTATTAAAATAAACCATCTACATAAAGTACATTCAGCCTCATTGCTGCAGCTGTTTTTCCTCATATACATGAATATTTAGTAAAAAAAAAGCAATAGTTTTCTTTCTTCATGCTGCTAATGATTGTTTTGGGTAAAGTAATACCCCAAAGAATCCTAGAGAGAGTTAGATAACAACTAATAAGCACTAACAGCTAATAAATAAGGAGGGATGAAAGAAAAAAAGAAAAAAAAAAGGCAGGTAAGGCAAGTGTCTGTCTCATTTACTAGAATTTGGATACTTTGAAATCCAGATAACTTTCTGTTCACATATATTCATGCAAGACTGTAGCTCATGCATATTTTTAAGCATCATGTATCACAAATAATACTGCTTACTCTTCCCCAGGACCATCAGCTACGAGCCTCTCAGGGAAGAAAAAATATCCAGCACAGCAACAGCCTGGCTGTTTGAATCTAGGTTGCAGCTAGCAATTATTCTTATAACTGAATAAGGAATCCCTAAGGTATGGTGTACATTACCCAGTTTCCTTTAGTAACCACAGGGTTGCATGAATCCACATGCAAGTTTGGTAAAAGCAAGCAAAATCAAGTCTGCCAGAAAACTACAACAGAGGACGGTCACCTTCCAGATTACATCCTCCCTTAACCAGACTGGAGCCTACAAAACAGACATCTTTGATCACATCTTTGGGCAGGCATGACTGAGTTAAGCAGAAAGGACTTGGTTTAAAAATATGGTGGTGAAAGATAAGTGAAATGGCTCTTATCTCACTGTTTCAAAGCTGTGGTTTGTAACAGCAGCTCCTCTCTGATTTCCAGAAGTAGACGAGAAGAATCAAAAGACTTAAGTACCACCTTTGGGAACCCAAGTTGCTGCACAGAGGTTCTTTATGGGCACCGAGTGTGCAACATTCAAGAAATCCTGTTATAAGTAGTATCATACCAAAATAAAAATAAAATCTTTTATCCAGACTCCAGCACCTCTCAAGGCCTCAAGAATCAGGATTGCGAAGAACAAACACCTTTATAGCCACTTCTGTTCACCTGCTAAAATACAAGAATAACATCAACGTAAAGCTTTAACCAGTAACTGAAATTGCATTCTATTTAAAAAACTGAGGGAATACTGGATTGCTAAACTAAGGATACTGCCACTTGTTTGTAAGACAAGTCTAGTAGTACACTCTAGTTCCCAGAGGTACTATGTTAGGGGGAATTAAAAATCATACATGTTTTACTTAACTCATTTGCCATGAAAGACCAATTAAAAAAAAAAAAAAAACAAAAAAAAACCAACCAAAAAACCCCCAAAAAAACAAACCAAAAAAACACAAAAAACAAAAAAAAACCCAAACAAAAAACCACACAAAAACCCAAACCAAAACAAAAAACCACCCACACAAACAACAACAACAAAACAAACAACAACACAAACAACAACAACAAAACAAACAAACTCAACAGCATGGTTTTCTCATCTTGGTGTAAAGCTTGCATGATTTTTCACTCTTTCTTTACTAGGTGTTTTGGAAGTTAGATTCTTCCAAGAGAAGAATGAAACTTCAAAAATCAACAACACAGTTCTTCTGTTTGAAGTTTCTGGTCTTTAAAGAGTGTGTTCAGTTTCTTAAGCAGGAAAAATAGAAATGCCACAAGGGATTATTTAGATATCTCTTCTGCTTTTGCAGCTATCCTGCAAATGTGCACCAGAAGTACATGCATTTTTTATGCTAAGTAATCTAAAACTTTAGTAAGAATTCCTAACTGTTATTCTATCCAACATGAAAAACAATACAAACAGATACATTTAATTAGGTGGCCACCTGATACCTTACACTGCAGAATGCAGTCAGGCTACTCTTAAAGCATTTGTAATCCTCAATCTTCTAAAGGAATATACAACATATACTTTCCATAGAGTGCATGTGTTGTCATATAATTATTAAATAAACATATCTAGTCCCCACCCCACTAACTTCCACTGAATAAATCTGATTCAGAAAACACACCAGTAAAACTTGTTAGATTGCAAAACACTGCAGCACTGCCCACCAGTATATCAAGAACACTTACCAAGCATATGCGCTAGTGAGCTTGTTAAACCAAGTCAAAGAGGTTTAAAATAACTCATTCTTCATTCTGTAGGGTTTTTTCTATTAACATCACATTTTATTAAAAAAATAAGTTTCCTATATTTAACATGTATAGTAGCTTGCTGTGACTGAAGATCTTGAGACCTTTAACATTAAATGATAGTAAATCCAGCACTTTCTTCACAGCTTTGAAAAAGGGGAAGAAGGGAAGGAGGATGAAAGGGAAGACAGGAAAGAGGAAGGAAAAGGAGTAAGCACCAGGCCATACCTAGCAGGAGAACCAAATAGTTCCACAGCATCAAAATATGAACCTGCATCACAAATGTTAGAAAAACTATTATAATTCATCAAATGTGGATAGATTCCAGATAATTAGAACATACCATTGGGAAAGACTAAACTGGGAAGGAATACATTCTATTTGCAATTGTGTCTCCTCTATTGCCAAGAAATTATTTTCCTTCCTTCTCTACAAGCCATTGCTGATTTACTCCATTTATATAAACTACTATTCCAATACGTCAGTTGCACTAAAGCCAGACACACATGACCCTGCATTTTCACAACCTGGAACTATCTTATCCCTGATTTTCCTCAACAATGGCAAGAATACTGGGTAAGTTTGAAGGAGGAGACAACTTGGAGGTGTACATGTTACGTATTTAATTTGTAGTCCACAAGATTGCCCCCAAATACTTTGAACAAGAAGCCTGTGCAGGAGTCACCTTTAACGCAGCACATGTATGTGGTGTTTATGTATTCTCCATGGGGCCCAGTGTTTATGCAAGAGAGAAATGAGGGAATGAACTGCTCTTCTAAATCCCACGGGTTATCTGTGCAAAAGATTAGCAGCCTGCAGTTGTACTGCTCTATGTGCAACCACTTTGCCTTGGTGAGAGAACATCTGTAAACAGAGGGTGTCACAGAGAGTCCTCTGTGCAGGAATGCCCTGGAAGTAACGTCACTAGCAGCTGTGTTTTCAGGGTTTAGCGAGAATGAAAACTCATGGAGACCATGAAGTACTTGGCTCGATTTGGTGTTGTGTACAAAAATAAATCTCCAGGGACAGAGTTCAGCTAATGAACTCTGCTGCTTCTCTTTGGGAGAAGCAAATGGTAAATGGCATTCCCAGTAGAAAAAATCAGGAGAGAAAACACTATCTCTGCAAGGAGGAATAGAAGACCCCTCTACCCCAAACAAATTCCTTCCTATGAAGAGACACTTTCTGGTTCCATTCAGAGGTATCTGTATTAGTAGAAAACTGGAGATAACATACCATTCCATGAATGTTCTCTTACTTTCCTCACCTGACTGCCAAAGCCTTTCTAGAACATGCATGAAAAGCTATGTTTGCAGTTTAAGCAACGATGGCATTTGAAATTTTTATAAAATCAAAATAAACTGGAAATATCCAAACAAATCCCAACATTAGTCTGATGCTACCTAAATTCAAGAACAAGCAAGCAATGAACACTGGCATTTTGGTTTTTTGCATGGATATTACAAAAAATAGTAATCATACACTTTTTTTTCTTCTATTTTTAAATGTTCATTACTAAGATAAAGCACATATGTATGTAACATTCAGAATTGTAACATAGAAAATGTAATATGGGCAATCTGCTATTCCAAGTACACTTACCAAAATACAATTTTATAATGAAGAAAGTCTCAAAATACACCTGTACAACAACTGGGATCCACAAAATATGATTTAATAGAATTACTCAAGATCACTTCATTGAAACTACTTTTATAATACTGTTTGAAGTGTCACCTCTGGTCAAAGAGCATTCTCCCTCTTTCCCCAGCCCATCCCACTAAAGCAAAAGTAGAACGGGAATTGCAATGTATATCTTTTAAAACCCCAAATATGAAGCTGTCCTATGAACTATGACACTGCCTACACTTAGATACTGGGAGGATGGGAATCACCGTCTCTGAGGCCATGGTACATTGAGACACTTACCCATATTATTGTCTGTATCGCAAGCAGAATAATCCTGTAAAGGGCAACTAAACAGGGTCAAGATATGAATTAATTCTCTCACTACCAAATCATTCCCTATGTGTTACTTAAGCCTGTAACATTACAACTTTACTGAAAAAGAAAAAGGTAACCATTTTATCCTATATTTTCTTTATTTGCTTTATGTTTAGAATTTGCTATTTAACTTCTATTAACAGAAATACATAACAAAAGCTCCCTAACAAGTGGAAAAAAAGTAATTACAAATGCTGAAAAAGTTGGCCTCATTAACATATGTACAGACTCACTTAATAACATCTTGGTGGGATTTAAACCATTTTATGACACACATTTATACAGGCATTAAACATTCCCAAGTAACTTTGAGAGGAAAATATGCCGAATCTTTAGTCTGGGCAGACAAAAACGTAGATTTCAGTTTTGATTGTGGAGCTAACATGCAACAGATACAACATTCAGTCTGAGCTGCTGTTGGTAAGTTGTTCTGTCTTTTCCTGCAAAATTGAACTTGGGTCTCTTTGTCCCTTCTTTTCCTTGTTCTGCTGTTCCTGGAGCTTCAGGATTAATTTTCTTATTTCTTCTCTTTTGGTTTTCATTCTTGGGCGTGGAAACCAGTCTGTTAAGTTCATTGGTAGTTCAAAACTCAAAATGGGATTCTGAAAACAAAGGTCATTCGGATATTAAGTAAGGAATTATAACCTAAAAGACTGAAGAAAACTGCAGTGAGTAAAAGGACATTCTTCCTCACTTCATTTCATCAGCATGGAACAAAATTTCTACGTTTTGTACGTTTACAATTATGGTAAAAATCAATCAAGCTTCAGTACATTACACAGTAATATTCATCCAGATCACAGTTCTGATTATAAGAATGCCCAAACAATCTACTCTTTTGCTATATCTTTTAGACAAAGCATTTGACTGCATAAATAGGCAAAATTGTTCTAATTAAATAAAAAAAATTACTGTAAAGATACAGGACATTTTTTAAGAATGACATCAAAATCTAGAGGCCATTAGGAATTCATTAGTAAACACTGCTGTTCTTATAAATAACCTTTAGAACCACAACCAACCAGGAAATTCAGTTTTAGATTTCACCCTAAAAAACAAAGACCCTGGCTATCAGCAGCACTTTCTATACTTACCTTCTGTTTTCTTGCTGGAGATAATTCATTCAAACAATTAAGAGAATTATTATCATGAGACACTATTTATACCCCTTCAGTGATACCGTACAACAAATCCACCCAAATAAAGTAACAGTTTGTGGAACAGCGTTTTCTTTCAAAGAAATTCGTCCCTTTGTATATTCCTGTTTACATCATTAATGGGGTTATTTAAGGGTGAGCCACATTCATCACTTAGCTAACACCAGCAAGGCTGCTTGTGAACAGAAGTGGTGACGTTCTGCACAGAACGATGTCAGTCAGTGTCTGATGCTGCAGTGGAGCCGAGCCAGGGCGGCCCCTGGTGGCCACAGCCCGGAGCCCCCACACCGCCCGCGGGAAACGGGGCCACGCGCTGGGCAGGGCAAAGCTGGACAGGGAGGGCTGGAAAAGCACCCGCAGCGGCGACAGGTGCGCTCCTCACTAAGCTGTCCTCCCTGCCAAGGGAGACTTGGCTTTACCAAAACATACGTCCATAATGCTTCTTGTTAAGAAGAAGGTACTTCAATCCACAAAGAAGAAAATTATGTGCCTGAACAGTCTGCAAACATCAAATTAAGCACCCCCACCCCATGCCCCCGATCAAGTTTGTACAGCTGGTGTACATTGAGACTTTGGGCAATTTTCCAAATACACAGCAGCTGAAATTGTTGGCTGAGTAACATCAAGACACTCAGCTACTGTGTGGCCAGTACAGGCTTTCCTTCCCCACGGGTGTTACTTCTTAGACTATCCTGTAATTTGCTCTCCGGCACATCTGTGTGCCATGCCTATTTCCTGGCAGACAAAGCTCCTGCACACTGCCAGGCCAGACAGGACAAGGGGTTCAGCCTGACATAACTCAGGAATCAATTTGCAAGAAGGAATGGGTTAAAATTATTAAAACTAGGTTGCTCCTCATACCCGCAGTGTACAGAACAAGGAAGCACTTTGCTATGGTTCTAAGCACTTAAAGACTCACTGGTAAAGCAAAAGCTTTTGCCTTCAATTTGCATGAATGGACTCTGCTAAAGCCTTGCTGCTCTTCTGTGAAGGAGGAATGAGGAGAGGGTTGAGAAATGGAGAGAAGCAGCTGCCAGCTGGTTAGCTACTGGAGAGTTTAGGAACAATGCTACAAAGCACCATGGATTCTAAGAGAGTTAGTGTTCCACGAAGGCAACATCTCACTTGGCCATCATTTCTCCTACCAACCCAGACCAGAAGGCACTAGTGCCTCCACTTGTGAAAGAAGCTGTAACTTGAAGACCAACTCAGTTGAAGCAATCATTTAACAAATTCCTTAAATGAAAATAAGATTTGGCATTTAGCTATAGTGATTTCACTTACATTTTTTTTCCAAGTTAGAAAAAAGCAACAAAACCACCAAACTGAAAATCCCTTATTAGTCACAGTTGTCAGGGGGGAAAGAAGAATCTTTTTCTACTGCATTTTAATTAAGATTCTGAAATCCAGTTCTTACTTGAATAATTTGAATGGGTATACACCGTAAGAACAAAAAGGAATGTATTTTCTTAAAGCATTTCTAAATGCATTTTCTAATGATTCTCTCAGAAAATTTCATGGCTTATGATTTCTTATATGTATGTATAACTAAAAGGGATAATTAGTTTATTTTCCAAAAAGTTGTATGTATAAATCAGTTCATAATGCATAATGTCAGAAACAGGTATAAGAGCTACACTAGAAGCCCTTTATTATTGTAATCATTTTCACAGCTTCTACTTGATTGCTGCATGAAACAAAAACTTACCTCAAAAAAGCTCTCCACATACTGCAGTATGTACACTCCACAATCACTGAAGTTGTTCTGTTGTGGCACTTTTGGGTTGGAACCTTTCATGACGTCTTTGGAAAAGCTTCTTTTGCTGCCTTTCCTGACTTCCCATTCCACCTCTAAGTATCTATGATAAAAGAGCATGCAAATTTAAAACATTTTCTTTTTATTCCTTGAAATATTTTGGAAAAAAACCCACCAACCCAATACAAACTAAAAAAAGCCCCAAACACCAGATGTGAAACTTACTCCCTTAGTGTTTTCACAACATTTGACCGGGAAGGGCCTCTCAGTGAGTCCATAAGCAAAATGCAGGGCCTAAGAGAGAACACAATTTTTAAGTACACAGTATTGTACAGCTGCTTGAAAAATTCAACAGTACACAGAAAGGGTCTGTGAGGTAACCTTAACAAAATCAGATGAATACTACAAAGTTGTGCCAGCACTGCTGTATCCTCCAACTGGGACAGCTAAATGGCAAGTTATCTTTGTCCATATACTAAGTAGGAATGCACTTAGAAAATACAGCACTATCAGACCAAAATAATTTGTTACTGGCAAAAACTAGTTGCTTAAAACACCCCTAGGGGGTTTGATGCTCTTTTAGGTGCACAACTCTCCAGAGAGAGACAAGAATGTAAGGCACAGAGCCCACAAACATCCTTCTGGAGTAGCAGCTGGGGGACAGATGGGACACTCCACAGCACCTCAGACAACACTAGGAATGCATGTTCAAGAAGTGATCCCAGCCTAAATCTGAAGTCTAGCTGGTAATTACACACAAAACACTGCCCTACTCTATTTGAAAGACTTTAAAAAATAAAGTACCCAATAACCAAATATTTTTTAGAGAACTAAGTCTGCCTAAATCCTCTCTTGCACACTAGAGATGCTGATACCCTATCAACCAATCTAAAGGACACATACCTTTTCAGCAGCTACAAACCTAACAATGTTATGTATCAGCCACCTTATATACAACAGCTGCTGCATTTAATAAATCAAAGCTAACTCATACCAGAGATCAGAATTTCAGCATTAGATGTAATACGTACTTTGAGGATAAATAAATGCAGATTACTTTTCACAAATCTCTGCTTTTTCTTTTCTAACAGTACCACATACACATTCAGACAAGGTAACCTTTAAAGAAGCTTCAAACTAGTAAATTCAGACAAAATATTTGCATGCATGTATATATAGATGTGTTTGCATTTATAAACTAATTTACATGTATGCAAATTTTTAGGCATAAGCACATAATCACTTGAATAATATTTCCTTGTATTGTTTTGATTTCTGATAAAATTATTATTTATACAGGTAATGTTCTTTAAAAAACCCATAACACAGTACTTTGAAAGGGAGGGAAGTGACATCTTCTACAAGGTAATTTTCTATTTCATATAGAAGTAATTTTAAAATATGCTAATAGTAAAGCATTTAAATGCCCTTAATGACTTTTGATACTTAAGTGTCAAAGATATTATGAAATTTCCCATTTGGATTAAAATACTGTCTGCTGAAAAGTATTATGTGTAGATAATCTGTATTAAAATTGGACAAATTTAGCCAAGCTATAGTCAGAAGCTCATAAATATTCTTAAAAATCACAACACAGATGGACTTTTACTCCTTTATGAAAATGTATGAAGTCATATATTCCATACCATCTATAAATCTATTATTTTGTTCTGCATCATAAGACTGTACTGTGGAAGTCTTCACCCTTCTAGTAAACATTATATTCACAAAGAAGGAAATATAAAAGTGAGTAAAATACAAAAGCACAGAAAGGAAACTGTCAAGAGAGCAAAACCAGTGACAGTATTTCTGGATTTGGAATTAGGCATTTCTGTCACACCAAAATGCAAACAAATGCAGTCAGTGTAAGAAATTATTTCTGGGTTTCAAATATGAAAAAAAAAAGTTTTCAAATCCAAAACACATCAAAAATTTAAAAAGTGTGGAACATTAAGAACAGAAAGAGACAATAAAAACAGTAAAACCACATTTAGATAAAGGGGCAGTTAAAAATTATTTCCATTTTCCTTTACTAATTTGAATAGTGACAAAGGTTTTCTTTAGTATTAATTTCATTTAGAGACATTAACCTGCTTTTTAACACAGGACACATTTGATCAGGCTTCTTCACCCTCTTTTTGTAGGAATCCAAGTGCAAGACATAAAAGAACAGCCTTATTGGAAGAAACAATCTTCACTTGCCTGAAGCAGCACACAGGCTTAACAGAAACACAAAAAGCTATTATTCCCCTAGAGTTTCATTCCATGCATTTTCTGCTCACTGAAGGTGATAGTACCAAGTATAAAATTCTCTCTCAAACACTAATAGCATGCTGATTGAAGTGTTTGAGGACTCATGTATGAGAATTTCCCACAATTACTATCCTTGTATTTCATAAACTTCTATAAAATTTCCATTTTGCCTGTTTCAATACTTACTGTTTGCAGATAGTTGGCTTCAGGTACCATTGTCCCATTTCTGAATTACAGTTATCATCTAAAAGGCCACCATCATCACTACTGTCTTCCTATAGAAGCAAGATGGTTACAGGTGTTTAAAAATTAGTATTGTTTTTTCGGATGCAAAAGAAATTATTGCTATACTCAACCACAAGACCAATAACCTACATTTAATAAAGAAATGGTAGCTTTACTCTGAAATGATTAATTGCAAAGTTGACCCACTTTTAGTCACATGGTTTCTCAAATCCATGCTGGAATGAAATGGATTGAATGGTGCTATTTATTTAAGGACTTCTGAAACTAGAAAAATAAGCTGCAGCCGGTATTTTCAAAATACTGCTGGCTTGAAACAGGTGCATCTCCATTATCTGGTTATAATCTAAATTACCAGTACTTTTCTTGCTAGTGAATATTAGCAACTTGCTTGGTGGTTTCATGTGTGTCATCTTCTAGGTGAAATGAGAAACTCTGCAATGAACTCACACATAAACCCCTATTTTTGCTCCAGAATGCAGCAACTTGATTCTTAGGGCAAGGAAATTTAAACCACCGTAATACTGTCTATCATGGGTTGTAAAAACAGCCATGCCACAAACCTGAAAAAAGGTCTTCTGACCTTTTGATTTCATTATTGACTGCTATGAAGGATACGGAAGTTTTCTGAACAAACCCACTAAGTTACAGTATCTAGAAGCATCCCACTGATCCAAGGTTTCTTCCCCTTCTACTGACTTCTATGTTACTACCACAGACCACTGGGTTATGGAGAAAGAGATGCTTTCCAAAAATGGGAACCTCTGTAATCAGCATGATTTATGAAAATTTTGGTGAGAATTGTGTACATGTCCCTAACACACAGGATCCTGTGACTGAAATCCTAAAGCTATGCCACAAACATTAGCATAGTAGAAACTACTGCCCAGTTCCTAGCACACTTGTTTCTGTTGCAGCTTCAACTCCTTTTTTGGCAGATGCAAAGGTAGGTGCACTCAGCTTGTCATGATCTATGATTTCTACACTTGTTTTGTGCATTCTAGACAATCACAGTGACAGCTTCAGCCTAAGTTCTAAGCTACACGGCAGCCAAGGAACTTTGAATCCGCTCCTCCTCTCAAGGAACCCAGCTGGTAATGAAGGCCCTGCCTTCATGCCATGTACTTCAGATTAGAAACACTCTCCTGATCATTCTCCATCATCTGGGAACTCTAACATCAGGCAAAATTCAGAATGTTTGCACAAGTGGAATGACAGGAGAGGTAAGTTGAGTCAATTTGAAAAGCAGTTATGGTTCACCATAAACTGGAGCTTTCGTATGTATGTACACATATACATACTATTTGGAAGTCATTATAGATAGCTGCAGACTCTGAAAAATAAAGAGTTGATTCAGGACTGAGAGGTGAAAACTTGGACTTACACACCTGGAACACGAACAGGAAGGCCAATTGTGAAGAGCAAACGTGTAGCTTGTTTGTGTTGAACTTACACTGGAGAAGCAACAGGGCTACAGAATAATGCCCTCACACCCAGTATGGAGTCAGTAAAGAACATTTTAATGATCAGTTTTTCCACAGCTCTAAAATCTAGATGTTTTTCAATCTGAACGAGAATGGTGCTTCAATATAAACCCATTCTGTTTAATTTTGATTAGGAAAAGCATCGAAGAAACAAAATAGCAGAGTAGCACAAACTTAAAAAAAGTTTAAAAATGTGCCTGTTTATGTCAAGGAAATACAGCTGAAAGAAGTGTAACTGGTTCTTGGGTTTGGTAGACAAACATGGGGGGGGCAGGAGATGAAAGACAGAAATGTGTTGTGTTTCAGAGTTTACAATCGCTGTGTAATATTGTCACTATGCCAAAGGCTCACAAAATGAAATGAAGGATCAGCACAGCACTTTTCTCTTAAAACAGTTAAACAAATGTATAATCCTCTCTGCAGGTAATCTGCAAATTTTTGTAGGTAACTAGTCCTTTGGATTTGACACTTGTAAAAGTAACTAGCTTTAGATAATGACACAATGCATATACTGCTTTTAAGCTGTCCATTCAAAACACAAAACAACTGTTCACATTTTCTAAATAAAACTGCTAAATTCTTTACCTGGTTGTCCTGGTCTTCAGAAAAATCTATAAGCTCATCTTCATTTACTTTACTGCCATCAGCTGAGTCTTCACTATAGTTTAGTCTGATTTTGTGCAATCCATCTGTACCAATCACAGACAGTAGGATACTTAAACATCAAATACTATGTCATCAGTAAAGACCAAACTCATTTTAAATACCTCAGAATTCCTCAGGATTGCTCACAGTAAGTCTGATACAACTAACATAATTTACTCATGCATATGAGCAAAAGTGAAAAGCTTTTGCTAATTAGCACAACAGAAACTGTTTCTTACTCTGTGAAATGCCTAAAAAAAATTTGAGACCTAGACTAAAACTCACCACGAAAGTGCCCCATAGTTCCATGAAGCCTCTACAACAGTATAAATTTGTACTGCCATAGAAAGGGACACTCTAAAATACCTATTTATTCCTATCTCTACTCCATTCCTTCCAGGACACCGAACACATCTGCACACAGTGAATCAGACTAAGAGTCACACACTTATTATTTTTATCTGGAAATACTTCCTTGATCACTGTGCAGTTATATCAATACTTGTGCAGGTAAAAGCAAAAAGAAAGCTTGGGAACACATTCCTAAGGAGGACAGAATGAAGGATCAGCCCTCCTGGGAGCAGCAGCTTAGAAACATTTCTGTAACTTCACTGTTTGCTACAGAAAAAGCTTATCTGTAAATTCACTCTCCACCTCCCACCCCCATATATCTAGTCACTTGGGAAATACCATCAGAAAAAAATAAAGAATCATGAATGCTACAGCTGTATCTGTGCAAGAAACATACAGACAGGTACAGGCCCACCAGACTTACTATACTATCACACAAGACTTCACAATAGACTTTGAGGGGAAAAAATAAACTCTGGAAATAAGCGAAAAATTAGTAACTCGTACCAGCAAAACCTAAAAGCTTCCCAGAAAAAGGTTACGTAACATATCTAAACAATCACAAAAATAAAAGCATTGCTTATGGTATCACTGGAGAATATATTACTTATTAAAGGAAATCAGGATTTCTCTAAGAACATTAAATAGGGCAATGAACTAGCTAATGGAAAAAAACAGAGAACACCTGTATTTGAGACTATTTCAACAGGGAAGTCAAAGTAATACTCTGGAAAGACGTCACCAGTGGAGTTCCACAGGGATAAACTTGAGAACTAGTCTTACTCAGTACCTTTGGAAAGACCTTAGCACAAGAAGCAGGTCATATACTAATGTGACTAACTGCTGACAGATTCCTAAAAAATAAAAATTGGTATTGAGAAGAATCACATCTCATTCAAAACTGAGCAAAAAATATAGGATTAGTTAAGTAATAAATGTATTTTGGATTATTTCTTCAAAGTTTAAGCATGAACTCCAAATTCACAAGTCTGACACCAAGATTTAGTTTGAGATCAAGACATCTCAATTTAGGCTCCCATGTATAGCTGGCATCTAGGGTCTCAAAACGTTAAAAAGAAACCATAATCAAAACACAGAGCTACTCAATGAAACAGCCACTGTATATCTGCTTTAAGATGAGAAAGCTGGACTCTTGGTTTCACTGACACTATCAAAGAGGCACCTGTTATCTTTTGAGATATCCCTGGATATCCAGGACATATGTATGGATTTGGCACAGTCAAGATACACATCCTTCTGGACTGGTCATAAAACCCCAGGGAGAACACCTATTCGGTTGAAATGGAAGGTTAAATACAGAACACATCCAAATTTTGCTGCCTAGACACATCCTCAGGGTCAATCTCGCCCTTAAACCAGGACTCCGTCCCATAAGAACATGTGTATTAAGGAAAGAGTGCATCATCTGCAACAACTGAGCACGAGAGTCTCAGTATTTAAGTTAGACACAGTTCAATTAATTACATAAGTAAGAGTAGCAACACCCAAGACATGAGACTACATCATACAACAGCAATATCATAAACAGTAACAATCACACATAAAATGAAAAATCAGTTCAACCACGAACAGATCTACGTGCGCTCCCGACACCCCTTCAAGATCTTTTAGGAAAAGCGATGATGCTGTAACAAATGAATCAATTTGGATTATAAAGCAATAGAGTACTCACATTCACACAGATACTGAAGTTGCAATGGTCTGTAGTACACAGATTAAACCATGTGAATGATAACATTTTCAGAACTTTTTCAGAACTGTGTAAATTGAGTAGGAATACTACTGGTGATCAAATGACAAACTTTTGCACTGCCAGATGTTTTGTATTCTATACCTCAGGGGGATCCAAACCTTGCAGTGAACAGAGAAAATCTTTTCCTAATTTCTTCACCTGCCTTTCAAAGTTATGCCAACTCCTTTGTTCACTTTGGTACACACAGCACTGCAGATCACAGAACTCAAGTCTCCACAGCAGAGATGCATGAAGAAAACCCCTCTAAATGTAACATGGAAGACATTTTTTTCTTTAGAATTTCTTCTTACTTCTACCAACCTTCTTATCAGGACATTAAAGAAATGAATAGTGTTGAAGCAAAATCTCAAATGCTAGAAGACACTGAAATTAAGGTTGCTCTCATAATCTTAATTCAGTTTCCACATACACTATAAAGATCCATGGTCAGCTACTATTCTTTCCTTAACGACTGCAATCTTTAGTGATGCAAAGTGGTACCTACAAAATTATTTTCTTTGGAAAAAAGGTCACACAAAAATTAATCTCATTTAAGCAAACAGGGTTTCATCTCCAGCCCTGTGCCATGAGAGTTAGGTCAAGAGCTACAAAAACTTTTTAAAGAAAATAGCTACATATTACTTTGCAAGCACTTGAAGTTCAGCCACACACTAAACCTTCAAAGTATGAAGCTTACACAATTGCAGAAGTAGTAACAGATGTGAAACCTCCAAGTGTTTCATTAGAATGTGCACACTTGTACAATTACATACCCATAGATTGGCTAGCAGCTGTGAATTCACCCTGTATACCATTTTCATCCAGAGTTCTATGGTCTAGTTTATGGCATGCTGATTCCACAGTGTTAGGTTCTTCCACATCACTGTCCATTTGATTCAGTTTTTTAAAAGCACTTTTTCCCCTACAAGGACTTCTTCTACAACATGAAGACTCACTGTCTTCTGTTTCAGTGTTTGGGTCAATTAAAGCTGCATTGTACTTTTTGGTCAATGTCTTCTTTGCTGTGGACTTGGAAGGCGAGTTTTGTGCATCTAATTCATTTGGCAAAGGAGATGGTGCATTGCTTTCTCCATCTGAAGAGGAAGATTTCATCGGCATTGTAGCATTTTCATGGTAGTGAGGATTTGGTTCATATTTGGGCTTTTCTAAGCCAGGGAAACAGATAACTGCCAAAAACCAGTGGGCGCTGCAAAGATAAAATATACAAACATTAAAAACTATTACATTAATGCTCACAGTTAAACCTGAAATTGGCAAAACCCGAATTAAACATTGAGTGCACACACACAAAAGTAATTTTTTTTTCAAAATAATTATTCAAATATGAACTGTGAAATTGTTCACTTTTCTGAGCAGGTTTTACTAAGCCTTCACCATCTTCTGTAAAAAGATTTCTTGATGCAAGTAATCACCAACAAATTCATTAATATGATGCAGTTAGTTGAAAACAGGTGCTGTCTAAGTATTTATTTCAATTTGCTCATACTTGATATATTCCTTTCATTTTCTGAATTGAGGCTTATTCCTTTTTTAATATTTTTGTATTGGCTCATGACTTAGAGATTGTAGAGTTCATGTTTTATATTTCAAGTTTTCTAGTACTTCAGCACTAGCCACACAAGTAGTCAGATCTAACAATGCAGCTCAACTGCCCATACTCTTCCACCTACGAAGTCTTCCAATTGTATTCAACACTTCACATTTTTAAAGGAATCTTGTCAACAGTGAACTAAAGAAAGGGGAAAAAAGAGTGTTTGGAAAGCCATTACTGTGACACTGTTATCCTCCTCACCCTTCACAGAACTGACATTCTTACTCCTTCAGAATCACAACCAGGTATACCCCCCAAACACAAAGTAAGTTTTGTCCCAGTTTCCTCCTATCTCCTTGCTTCTTAAAGCTTTGCTGACTTGACACTCTATCAGAAATAGAGCAGCAACAAAATCAGGGACTTAGGCATTACAAGTGGATTTTAACTGACTCCATTTAGAAATTTTCTGAAGGATCTTTGATTCCCTACAGCAAATAACAGAAGATAGCGATGTATTATACTAGTGAAGCCACATTTCAATGTGTTTTAGAAAAAACAAAGAAAAAGCAGTAGCTAAAAATGTATGTCTGACACATAAAAAAATTAATTACATGATTATAAAGCCTAAACTATCAAAACTTAATAGCAGTTAAAGTAAGTGGCCTTTGAAAGCTGCATGTGAAGTATGGAGGTATTTTGTCTTGAATGATTCACCACACCTCATAAATTAACATATTAAGTACTGCCAAACCCAGACATTTGTATGCACTCTACTAATATAGACTTTATGTACCAATTATGTAAACAGATCAGCAAATTAACCTGGATGTAAAAAGAAAATGGCTTGTATCTTCTAAGACAATAACCCATTTTCATTGGAGACTTGAAGAAGGACTGTACAGGCAAAGGGGACTGATGCAGTCATGGTTAAATCAGCCATATTGTCCTCAAGTTAATTCTCCCCAAGAGTCAACCCACCCAGCATCAGCTACTGCAGTTTGACAGCTTGTTAGGTGATGAGTCCACATTCCCTAAACTAGTGGTTACAGGACAATCTGGAAAGACCTTCTGGAAATATCTAGTGAAGTCCAGCAACTCCCCATCAAATCACCTTTATCTCATTTCCCTGGATACTCAGGTATTTTTCTGCTCTGCAATATTCTCACTATACACACCAGGAAACCACTTTTGGTCTTACTGTCACCACATACCAAGCTTCAGCTCACAGTGAAGGGCAATTCCAAAAGGCACGAACAGGATTATTTTCAGGGAACAGACGCACATCAGAAGTACACTTGTCATGCTCTCATTACAACTGGATGAGTCCATGAGACCAAGCAAGTCTAACCCCAAACCACCAATCTACACACGGTGCGAACACTGGGCCTTCAGTACAAACTACTGTGTTAATACCAACATAAGTAACTCTTACAAAACCACAGAACTATCTACTTTCATTTTCAGGTGACTTCTAAGTATTTGCAGTCAATAACCCTCGTTCCTTCTAGGCATCACCAATGTGGATGTCTGAATGACATGAGAGAAGATGGTGGGAAGTAACTACTTAACAAGTGCTATGACGACTTAAATTTTAAATTTAAATGACAGACACTTCAAAGTTCTGATACTTGAAGCTTCATGGGATAAGGATGGCAAGCATGAAATCTACAGTAGACAGGGTACATCTGAGTCACGTGAACAACCTATGATCTCACTGTCTTTCAAGAGGTCATAGTATCTCAAAACACAGAGTCAGTGCTTGTGAACAGCATTCTTGGGAATATACTTAGATCTATAAAAATGATAGATGTGGCCAGTTATCACTGCCTCTCTACAGCTAGCCTCAGAACTGAGCTGGAGAGGAGGTAGAAAAAAAAGAATATTCAGAAATCTTCCTCCCACTGCACAATGGCATGGTATCTAGATAAATTTCTTTTTATAGAATTCATTAGCTTTTTATTTAAAAAAACCTTCTTTTTTGATTTCTGAAATATCAGCTGGGCATGCCTATGCAAAGTCAGTTAGAAACCTCCCATCTCTCTGTTTTTATTTATGTTTTTATTGCATACTTTTCAAATGCGGTAGTTTAATTTTCCTAAATATTTTGGCTTAAGACTGTTTAGATTATTTCTATGTAATATACAAATGTGTTTGTGACTACTTGCTCTGATCTTAAGGAAAGCAAGCATCAAATTCCGTTTTTACAAACTCAAACTACCATTAGAATGCTAATGGTTTTTCTCCTGGATCTACAAAAAATACCAGGACAAAAGGATATAAAGAAAAAGAGTAAGGTTCCCAAGGCAGTAGAGATTTTTCAATAGAATTTTCTTCCACTACTGGTTAAAGGATGATCCCACCTCATCTCTCCTACCATTGAGATCTCATGAGAAAGGACCTAAAAAGGTAAATCCAAAAGTTATCAACAACAAAAGCTTAGATGAAAGAACTCCAGAAAACGAGGTAAAAACTAGGAAAAGTACTCAGGATTTTCCTCTGTCTTTATATTGTCTGACACTACTTAAAATACAGCATTTAAAAGGTCTTACACAACTATTTTATCACCTGGAAAAAGTTGTTTATTCTCTCCTTTTTCTAACATCAATTCACACTATATGCAACTTTCAATTTTAGAATTATGAAGCTCTAGCCTTTACCAAATGTGATAAAAAGGTACGTTCACTTACGCTTCATTAAGGGGAACAAAAATGAAATCTTTCTCAAAAATGTCAACATGCCGTGTCCACGTTCTTACTCGCCCATGCCGCTTTTGTTGTATTCTGCAAGAAGAAACCAACACAATTTGTAAGGTGTCTTATTTTAAGGGGCCATTTTCCAGATATTTTCACCTTGACAGCTTGTTGAAATTTTCAAACATATTCTATGTTTGCTACAGGTCTGGATGCTTCCTTGAGTTCTGTTCTTCTGTACAAGGAGCATCTCTTCTTGTAGTCTTCACTGTACTTAGCTCTTAGTTAAACTGACTTATCAACAGACTTACGAAAGGTTTGAAGTCTCATGGATATTTCTTCTTTCTCTTTGATTAAGGCGTTTATAGAAGAAGGAACTGAACACATGTATTCTGTCAGCATCTTCTTTTTTTAGTTTTTCAAGTACCAAATACCTAATTAGTTAAAAAAAAAAAAAAAAAAAAAAAAAAAAAAGACAGACCACTTCTATTATTTTTTTAACTTAACGTATTCACCACAAGAGTAAAAAGGATTGGCAGTAGTGCTACAGCCCCACCAAACTGTTGCAGCTTCTCTCAAAATAGCTATTTGGAGCTGACAATGCACAGGAACTAATTAATGCAAAACTTGTGTAAATATTTCAATATATTAAGTGCTCTGCTCAAACAACAATTTGTTCTCCTACTGTTTTATTTATTTTTATATCATGATAGGAAAGCAAGTTTTCAATGAGTTTGTTACACAACAATCTATCTAGGAGAGACCTGTATTTTGTATTTCATCCACTAGATCTCCAAACATTGCCAAGAGTGACATTTTTCATCTCTAAAATATTTTAATAAACCGAAAATTATACACGTGGACCTCACCTGTAGCATAAACACAGTGACATGTAATGATTAATATGCTTCTTATGTTATTAACATCAGTGACACCACAAATTAACTTATGGATTATGTTAATCAAAATAAGTAGGGACATAATACTCTGGAAAAAGTAACTGAATTTAAAAAGGAATTTTTTGTTGTTAAATTTGCTCTTCAGATGTTAAAAAACTGTAAAGAACCTTCTTCCTAGTGAGAACAACAACACTGTCAAGAAGGATAGGAGAAGAACCAAAATTCCTTACAAAATAACCCTTAAAATGAGAGCTATACATAGTTGGAGACCAAGAGTTATCAACTGACCTATGAAGTTTCAATGTCAGAACATTTCAAGCTTCAAAGTAAAGGAAGATAAAAATCTAATGTGAAATACAACTTACTTTAAATAAAAATCAATAATAACATCATTTAAAAATTCGCCTTCGTTTAGACAATGAAGGTCTTCGTTAGTCACAGAAATACCGCCTTTAGCTGGAGAAGGTGGATAAACTATCAATCTGAGAAGAAAAATACAGTCAATAATCAGTACAAAATGCCAAAAATCCCTCAGAGAAGTGTTACAGGGCAGAGGTAAGTATCTTACTTTTCTATAGGACCAATAAATACTGTATGTGGTTCGCCAATGTCTTCATCATCATCAAAAAATGGCAACTGTTTATTTCGCTGCAACAATTTGGGCTCAGAAGCAATCTTAAAAGAAGAAAGTCAGTATTAATTTGCATACTGTGCTCAATTTTACAAAAACGAAAATAAAACTTTGCAAAGTCCAGCAGGGTATTACCCATTTTGAGAAGGACTTCAGGTTTGGTTTTTTTCATTTCCTAATTCTATCTATTACACTTACCCCCTTATTAATTTCTTGCAGAGTCACAAAACTTTCTAATTCTTTACAAAGTAGTTTGTTTAAAAAAGCATTAATAAAATTTAACTACAACACTGCAACTTACTTCCTTGTTTTGGATAGTACAATTTTTAGCAGTAGATGAATTTGGAAAAAATTATGCTAATTATACTACAAATTTCTCATTCCTTAATTATTTTTATTTAAAAACATTACTTGTAGACCATCGTATAACCTTAAAATCAAACTAAACACCCCAAAAAGTACTGTGAATTCACAGACTATTTCCCACAGATTCATAACTCACCATTGACCAGTCTGGGAAACCTCATATAAAAGTCACCAAAAGTTGTTGAAATTTTTTTTTTTTTTTGCTAATGAATAACACACTACCCTTAGTGTATTTGTAACCCAAATAATATAATGATTTTGCTCTAAAACAAAAACATAATTACATTTTTTATTTTGCTTTCTCTATGAGATGGGCTTCCTTTGGAATTGTCTTCCATGCACTTAGTAAATGCAACAAGCCTGGCATTGGCTTCCTCAAAGGAAATTTTCACAAAGAAGTCTGAAATATTATTTCTAATACCAATGTCAGTAATTATTTTTTCAAATATTGAGTTTGCATGAGGATCAAGACCAGTTTCAAAAATCAAAATTATGTACTGTTCTTCTTGACCTACAAAAAAGCAGAGAGAAAATTACTCATTTAGGAATAAAATAAAGCACGTTACAGTTATAAACAGGTTTCACAGAATCATGGGCCAACACGAGCACACGCTGCTGACAATACATAATGGTCAGTCACACAGATCTGTGCAGATGAAGGATTAACTGTCAAATCTTTCTTACCTACATTTGCAAAAAGAGTGCTTTCAACTTCCGCCTTAATCTAGCAATGTTAAATATCGTATCTGACAAATTTTTAAATGACAGTGAAAACAAAGCCAAAATTTTGAAATAGTATCTTCTCTGCTTACTGACAGTAAGACTATGTAATCTGTACTTTCTCTTTTTCTTATTGCAGTTACACTACATTACTCTTGTTTCACTACAATTCCAGAAATTATGTATTCAACACAATTTCCCCTCTGCTCCTAGGACAGTACACTGTAAAACATCACTGTTTTTGAGGAAGTTAGAGAGAATGAGTTTGATCAATCAGTTATTATATAAATGCCATCCACTTGCATCACTTGAAAAATCAAAAAGCAGTAAACTGTACTGAGAGGAATTATTTTAGACAGACACAGGAACAGGATTCAGGCTGCAAAAGCCCAGTCTCGCATACCTGTCGAACATAACACTGCCAGGACCTGTTTTAATGTGAGAGGAGTTCCAGACACACATGTAACAATTTCCCTTTGGTCATTTTTAACCCGGTGTGCTAACAGTTGTGAAAAATTATTCTTGAGCAGCATAACACTCAATTCACTGCACAGAAAATTTAGATGTCTACCTGAGTTCTGGACATTCCTATTTTGGGAGCTAGGCATCTACACACAATTGTTTACACAGCTATGGATTCAGAATTAAATTAACTTCATTGTTTACAAAGCTAAGAACAACTGTGTTGTCACAGAGTGCTCCTAAGCATCCAACACAAAAAAGCAGCTGGGTGTAAAACTATTTCAGTGCCACAGACTCAGGGAGAAGAGGGGAGGGGAGGGGCGGGGGACATATCACACTGTCAAGAGCCATGCCAAGGGAAGGACCTCTCACAGGACAACTCCAGAAGTTTTTGTTTTTTTCACTTGTGAACACCTGTATCCACATGGGGTCTAATTCCTGCTCTCAGAATTGTGTCTAGGTCCCCTGCATGTTCCCCAATTACTTTTGTAATTATAATACTCCTTACAGCTCATACTTTTTATAGGAGGTGGATGAGGTTATTATAACCATAATATGGAAGCATACAATTCTGAAATTGCTGAAAGCATTCTTTCTCCATTTGAATGCATGTATGTGCAAAACTCAAGAAAAGCCTATTTAGAGGACTCTTGATTTTAAGAGGTGTGAATAGTAAGATGCTAGATCCTTGAAAACTATGTGGAAATTAATTTTAAGATACACAAAGACAATCCACCTATTTTTCAAGCAGATATTTAATTCACAATATCACTACAAGGAGATTGAGGGAAAAAACCTGAGCCAACCCATACAACAATTTCTATTGAAACTAAGCCCTGTCAGCCAAACAGCATAGAAAGCAGAATTAGAACAAAAGCTGTCATGTAAATGTAAAGGCTGGTATGCAAAAGCTAAACAAACCAACTGGCTTTCATTCAATACAAACATTAGTGAAAGAAGTTATACTAAACTAACTAAATGTTGTAATTAACATGTGTCTGGACAAACAGAAAGTCAAGCTGTTCTGAACTGTACTCTTCATCAGCCTGAGAAGTTGTGTCTGAAAACACACTATATCTACCCCAGCCAATGATAGATGTTTTAGTCTTAATGCATTTAGTCTTAATTCATGACCCAAAACACTAAAATATAATCTGAAGTCAATAGTAGGCTAAAATTGTTTTACTTACTGTCTCCTTTACATTCATACCAGACATTATCTTTACTCATTTTCAGTTGATCTCTCAGGCTACTACAGGTTGAAGGTACTGTTTGTAGGAAAACTACTGGCAATTTTCGGACGCTACACCATTCACATTTGGTAAGCTCTGAAGTTTTCAGGTTAATATCTCTGACATCGCTTTCTGATTCTAGGAGAAAATAATAACATTAGATTAAATGATAATAAAAACATTAAGGTTTTCTTTACAATTTCCCCCTTGATTTTAACAAGGCATCAGCATGTGCTAACATTCTTGAAAGTATTTAAAACATCGAAGCTAACACATTTCCAGGAAGTGATATTCTTTTATATCTTAAAAGACAAGCTGAATTCCAATGTCACCTGCCAGGAAAGGAACCAGAAACAAACAGTTTTCTTCCACCAACTTCAATCTACATTTTATTCCACAGAACCACTACCCCACTCCCCTGCAATTTCCAGTGATTTAAATCTGCATCTATTACTATGACATATTTTACAACAGGTTTGTAAAACTTTCTTTGTAGATTTATCTTTGACCAAGATGCCTTATGAAAAATAACTTCAAAAAGAAGAGAATAGACACATGCAGAGATATGGACTGACTGCCAGAGGTAACAAGGTACTGCTCCCAGTTTAATCCCAAAGAGAAATGTCAGTAAATTTTTAACACATCAGATGCTGCCAAATGCCAATGTTGAGTATTATACAGATTTTCCTGAATTATAAAACTGAATATAGAAGTAGCTATAGATGCAAAACTCAGAAATGGAGAAGAGCTAAATGCTCCAAGAGAAGCAGCAATTACCGAATCACCATTTTTGTGCTACTGAGGGATCACATCACATAGAAATAATTTCACCACATAGCTGTTTTGACTAAAACTTGACAGCCATCTTCTACAAATTACAATAAGCTTTTTAGTGTGTTATTTTTTTAAATACACGGAATGCATGAAAACTGGTATTGCACCTAACAGAAGGTAGCAAGGCTTTTCAGGTCCAGAACAAAAACCCACAACAGAAAAGGCAGGAAATAGAACTCGAGTTATAAGCTCACCATTTCCTAAGCTATGTCACTTATTCTTTATACCATATTTCTTTCAGTAACTGAAATATATGACTTTTAGATAGAGAAAACATTATCAAAGGAGATGTAGACAGGGAAGGTCTAAGATACCTGTGTGGTTTTTACTGTCTACTTAACATGTCTGAAATAAATAAATCAATAAAGTATTAAAAAGCTTTACACGAGGGTTACTCTTTTATTTTTGTTAATAATTTTCAAGACAACTTCAGCCAATCATCACCAGAATATCTACAGATCTTCAACTGAGATGAAGGGGAAGAACTAATGATGCAGTTGTATATCCACGACAAATTGCTAATTTCTGCTACCAGTGAATTTTCTTCCTGTCAGCTGAAGGCAGAGATAACGGTTTTCATTCACCAGGCAGCTCAGGTTAGATTTGTACTCTCTATTTTTTTTTATCTGACTACAGGCACTCAGTATAATTTATTACAGAAATGACAAAACCAGAACAAACACAGAATTATCATTCACCTTTTAATACCTTTAACAAAGTTACTTTATTTCAAATACATATAGAGAGTACTAATATAAAATGAAAAGTGTCCTCACCTTCTTGACTCTCCAGACGTATTTTGATATAATCCAGGCAAAACTGAAAGACAACACAGTAGTAAGATTTCACATCTTCTCTAAACTAAAACTGAAAGCCTTTTACCTGTTAGTAAACACACTTCAATTGATTAAATACTCCATAATAAAATTTTAAAATTAACATTTAAAACTTAAAAAAAATCCCAAAATC
>VXAU01002350.1:2872085-2910934 GCA_013399695.1 Formicarius rufipectus | reverse complement strand
AAAAAAGAAAAAAGAAAAAAGAAAAAAGAAAAAAGAAAAAAGAAAAAAAGAAAAAAAAAAAAAAGAAAAAAAGAAAAAAAGAAAAAAAGAAAAAAAGAAAAAAAAGAAAAAAAAGAAAAAAAAGAAAAAAAAAGAAAAAAAAAGAAAAAAAAAACACCCCCAAAACCCCCACACCAGTCTGACTTACTTTCTAATACACAAGAGCAAGCAAGCACAAGCTAACTGTATACAATCTGTGATAAGTCTGTGGTACCTTTTTTTACCAAGATCTCCTTAGAGGAAGCTTTGCTTTGACAGTCATACAGTGAGACCTGTATGTGTGCATTATGAAACTTTCCTAGTAACCTGGGCAGTTGCTAAAAAAAGAGAGCCTTAGAGGAATTTCAAAAGTATCTTACATCTGATATTCAGAAATGTTCCTGACAAGATCATCCTCGATGGCTACATCTAGACCAGACAGTATCATCTGGATACCTGAAAGAGCTAGTTTCAGTGAAAAAGTGATGAACTTACTAAGCAGTACTTGCTTCTTTGCTGTTTTGAGTACAGAAAATAATGATACTAAAAAAAATTTTTAAAAAATTCGTCAAAGAGCAAAGTATCATTCCTCTGCTTCAGCAGGCCAGAATTACCAATCTTTGGTTTATCAATCAGCCTTTCAATTAAATCACAGATTCTTTTTCTTTTCAGTGTAGCATTTTGTCTGTTCAAATCAGAATATAAAAATCTCATGACTAGTATCAATATTAACATCTAAATATCTCTATCATTGTAACTTTTAAGAATTATGTAAATGTTCCTCCCAACTTTTAAAACATTACCTTGTTTTAATCTGTTTTTAAAATATGCATCAACTTTTAAAGTTAAACAAGAGTTTGCAAGTTTTTAAAATCTAACCCACCTTTGACTGAGTTAAGCATTTTTTTGTGGCAGAAGGTAGACTCAAGACAGATTGAAATGAATTGCCGTGACCTTTCTGTCGCACCTTTCTCTTAATTTCTGATTCTGATTCTGACTCTTCTGCATTTTCCATTACACTGTCTAGGAGGGAAAAAATGCAAAAATGTTAACAGGAAATGTCCACTCACGTGCTGTTATAATTATGAACAACTTACTTCTTTACATACACTAACTTGAACTAAACATAAACAACTTTTTAAACTTTAAACAAACTACACTTCTTGCATCCTTTCAGGTAGATGTAGAGAGAGATAAGGTCTCCTCCCCCAAGCCTCTTTTTCTCCAGCTCCCTCAGCTGCTCCTCATATGACCTGTGCTTCAGATCATTCACCAGCTTCACTGCCCTTCTCTGGACACACTCCAGCACCTGAAGTCCTTTTCAAAGTGAGGGGCCCAGAACGGGACACAGCACTCAAGGTGTGGCCTCAGCAGTGCCGAGCACAGGCGGACCATCGCTTTCCTAGTTCTGCTGTCCACACCACCCGTGATACAGGCCAAGACACAGTGGACATCCTGGCCACCTAGGCACACTGCCCGGTGTATACCAGCAGATTTATGCCTTCAGATTTACTCCTTCAACACAAGACACAGCAGTATAGCAAATTACACTGTCATACCCTGTTTCATACTGTGGCATTCATTTAAATACCGTAAATGTATAGGAACACAGAAACACATGAATTAAAAAGAAACACTCTGTGCATTGTAAGAAGTATGTATAAGTGCTATTTTATAGTCCCTAGTTTAATTGCAGTCTCCATACTGAATTTTTTTTAAGACTGTTTTTTTCAGTAATTTTTTAATATACATCCTGATGGTCTCACAAAGATCCCATTATCATGAGACATCTCAAAAGAAAAGAATAACTGATTTTCAAAAAAGGAAACAATTCAAGGTGTTTTTTCTACTAACTTAACTTTCTTTTGAGTAGCACTGCTGAAGTTCTACTTAACATTAACCTAAAATGGCACAGCAAAACAACTTGCCAGTACAGATGGCTATGCAGCTGAATAGCAGGTTTACAGACTGTATCTGTACTAACAAAGCTTAACAAAACACAATAGTGAATTTTATTTTCCAATTCCACAATTACCACACCTCAAAGCAAACTGTATTTTCTCTATTGCATCTCCATCTATGTTCCATAACAACAATATCAGAGCATGTTTCAGCTGAGGTGCAGATGCTGGCTCTTCCATTAATTCCCTCAGTGCATCAATATACTTCATACCAAGTGCTAGTTACTATATCGCATTTGTCTCCTACTAACACTGCTACAGAAGTCCCTCATCAATAATTTACAAATAAGCTGGGGGCTTGGGCTCAGACTAAATGCTCTCCAGAGGTCTGTTTCATCTCCAATTCTATGATCCTAAATTTTTCCAATTTCTGTTGTTTTTAAAGTAACTGAAGTCTAATTTAAAATTCATACAAGACTGAACTGGTTGCAGAAATCTGTCAAAAAGGGCAAAATCCTCCCTTCATGCACAAACTCGTACAAATACAGAGTAACATGATGTACAGCTATAAATATATATACTAAAGGTTATGTAAGGTTTCGCAACACATCCACCCAAATCAGGTATTCAAAAAATTATTCTACTTAAACAAGAACTCTAAAGATAACTTACCCACTCCTTGAGACCGTGGTAACCTAACTTGGTCTGCCTCTACCTTCTGAAGCTGAGGTGGGTATTCTTTTCTAGAAAATAAATTAGATGCATGGTTGTTCTTTCGACAGACACCATTAATAATGTCATCACAATTATATATGTAAAAAAACCCCTTGAAATGTCTCTGAAAGCTACAAATAACTAACTTCTCCTATTACATATTATTTGTACCTTTAAAAAAGTATTACCAGAATGCTAGGAACAGCCACATGTCCTTGAAATGTTTCTAATCTAAATCTCCTCTGATAATAATAGTTCAGGACTCTCATTTTCAGACTCAAGACTCCAAACACTGAAGCCTGCATCTTCTCCTCCTGCTCCTCATTCATGAAATACAAGACAGATACTTTTAAAAGCCAAGAACAGAAACAACTATTATTTTAATATTAAAGCAGATTCCACAAGTTCCACAGCATAAAAAACAGGAAGAGAAGATGCAAAACAGAGGAAAGAGATCTGATGTCAAAAATTGCTGGAGCCAAAAACGAGAAAGAGCAACACAAAAGACAGTTCCTATATACTTGTTTTTAAAACATTGTAATTGAGACAGATCACTGGATGACAAAACTTTTGTAGGCATAATTTGCATAATATAGACATCACATATTTTTTGTCCAAATTAATGCAATATAAGGCATTACAGTAAGATTTGATTCTGCTGAAAGGTATTTTTCATTTACACACATGTTAAATTGTGTTACTACCAAACTGACTCTTGAAACTCACTGCAGCTCTGTTACTGTTTGTGGCACTTTTCCTTCTCAGTGCTTACTCTGCCCTGAAGCTGTGGATTACTGTTCCTGTCATAAGAGAAGCCTGCATGCACCTGAAACACTGAAGGTCTTGCCAACACTGCCAGCAGAAACTGGTTTTACTGGCAAGTTAAGCAGTGGGCTGGAAATAGGCCACATGCATCCCATACTGCTACCTCTCATTACAAGGTCATTAATCAACAGCAAGGGAGCGAAGGACACAGCTGTAGGCAGTAATATCTCCAACTAACAGCTAAATTTTGAGGACCACCTGACAAAAATTTAGCTAGGGCTGAAGTAGATTTCAGCACTAAGTATGAGATTTTAATTCTTCCAGCACACCATTTCCTAATGCATCAAAGTATAAAAACTTCGAATTTTCTGCATTTCTAGGTAGTATTTTTCAGGGTCTTCTCCTATTTTATTATTAACTAACATCTTTGGAATAAGATTAATCTACAATGCCCTTCTTTCCCCCAAGAAGTTTTTTTAATGCCTGCACATACAAAAACTGACCAAAATTAGAAATTCAATATGAACATTTATTCAGAAATTAAGTGGGGTTTTTGTTTCTTTATAAAAATTCAAGTAATGTGGCATTACTTTGGTGGAAATAAAAGGCAGAGCTCAAACCAGTCCTTACATAATGAGAAGCTATACTATCACAACCAATGCTAATGACATTGAAAAGGGTAGAAAAAGTCCTGTAACATCATTCTGCATTTGAAGAATACAAACACAGCAGGAAGGATGTGCAAGGTGTTGTCTGACATGTCATAATTATCTTTCAGTAGTATTTCATAATGTGTCTTGCTTTGAACATAATCACTCTTAGAAAAATTATTTTCTGGAAGATGTCTAAAACATAAAGCATTTAAATTATATTTAAGAGAAACAGTATTGAAACTATTTGTCATTTAATTGAAAACAAACAAAGCAAATGATATGGCAGATTTAGAATACTAAAATGTCTTTTAAAATGTAGGTGACAATTCAAGGTCTCTAGACATTTCTAAGTTACAATTTTTCTTCTAAGAATCATACAAGATTGTATTACATTTTTAACATGCAACATATATTTCTCTTTTTAAGATGATAAATTCATTACTTACCATATAAGGCTAATTAATTCTTTTACAATAAATCAGAATACGATAGCATTATCTACCCTTGTTTGAATTTTATGTTAGCAGCATAGACTCATATTGGTAACTATTAAATGGTTCAACACTTCCAAGGATACAGAAGAGCTAGCAAAAAACCCATGCATCTTTCTTCTCCCACAATATGGAATTACTACTCATATGCGCAAAATGAAGCAGTAGCACCCACAACTAAGTCACAAAAACCAGCTCCAGATCAACCGAGGCTTCCTAGCACAGTTTATTGCGGTTAGCAATTCAAGGTCAGGCTTGAAATTGCTTTCAATTAGGAAGAAAAGTGAAGAGTATTTCAAACACTACTTAATTCTAGATTTCATTTAAACAAAAATGAGACAGTGACAGCGCTCCCACGTGAGGGCAGCAACTCTTGAGTGCCTCGTGCTAGTTTGCTTTCCTGAACCCCCCCCCACCACACACACACAGGCAGAGCCCACCACAACAGACTACAAGAGTAAGTGGCCTCTCTCAGCACTGTTACCATCTGAACACTTGCAGATCTATTAGTGCCTTCTCCAGTAAAGTACTTGGTACACTGAGCTATTTAATTGCATGTAGGTGCAGAAACAGAATTGAAACTATGGTGGGTTTTTTTTTTAATCAAACGTGACACCTATCCTTAAAATAAGAAGAGAAAAAACATCTTAGAGGAGATAAAAAAACATACAGCACTTAAAAATAAATGCCTTCTTGCTGTTAAACCCTAACCAAAACCAAGTCTTTCATTTCAACAGGAAGAATTGAAGGATCAAACACCTGAACAGATCAAGATGCAAGACTACCCTATATGCTTTGTCTAACAGTTAAAAAACTCAACAAACACAAGGTTGATTCCTGTTCCTGCCATTCTAGTAAATATTTAAAATATGCTTTTTTTGCCTGTTATAAATCCTAAAAATATTTATGAGATACAGATTTTGCTTGAAGAACAAGGCTCCATGCTCAGAGGTTAAACAACTTCAGGCATCTCATTTATCTCATCCATTATAAGCACTTTCAATACAAGGAAAGTAGACCAATATTTGACAAAAGCAATCTCAAGAAGCAGTAAAACATCAAACAGCAAAACATTAATCACAGTACCAAGAAAGATCAGGCTTTTTCTACAACAGACAAGACTGAATACTGAGGCACTCTGGACTGTGCAGTGTCAGGAAGTTCTGACATATCTTAACAGCTAAGTTCTGTGGTATTCTTGACCAAGCATGTTTTGCCCAGACAGAATGGTGTCACTGATTTTGTATTTTCACCGAACATTCATGGTGAGTGTCATATTCCTTTACTAGTACAACTGGACCTTAATATCTTCACATTGGACTGGTAGACAGACCTCTGTGAGATCCTTCAGCCAAAGTGACATTTTCATGTAAAATTTCTTCCCTAGGAAAACATAAAACAAAAAAGAAGGGATAGGGAGAAGGGACAGGGCCACAATTTCTGGCTATGCCAGCAAGGAATAAAAAAAGAAACATCTGGATCTGGTAATTTAGGAGACAGTGCTACCCATGACTGCAACATCAAAAGGCTGCACCAGCTCCTGATTGTGTTGAGGTGCCACCTTACACAAGAGCTGTGTTTCATGTGCAGCCTCGCTATTTGAGAGACCACCTTATTCAGTCTTTCCTCTGGTTCTGCATGGCACTATATGGAGATATAACACTGCAGGCAGGCTGATGGTTTTTACATTACACAAAAAGAGAGTAAAGCATGGTAAGATTGAAGCACCACACTGCTGAGGTGAGATTTACCTTCAGCATGTCTTATAGGAAATATAGAGTGCAAAAGTCAAAGGTTGAAAAAAGAAGCAGAAGCACAGGAGAGGGTTTTCAGTACACAAGCCAGTAACCCAATTTGGCCCAGAAAGTCAGGAGTTGCTACTGTACTTATCACAACAGTAACGCTGAAAACTAAATTTAGCAGCTCCTGCCTACATCATCCTCCAGTGCTAGGAGAGCAGCAAAAAGCATGGAAAGAGAAAATAACACATCCAGTAGAACTGGATTAAAAAGCACCAGGTGCCCCCAAGAAAAAATTAACATCACACTAGCATGGAACTGAACCCTTGTCTTCTATGCCATAAAGTGAAACTAACTGGCTGGTGAGTATCTATTTGATGGTTCTTTTAATAAGTAAGAAAAGGCAGTAAAACAAAGGCTTCATTTTACTTCTGAATTTGAAGTAAATTTGGAAAATACTGAATTCAGAAAGAACTGTGTTATTATCATTACTGGTTAAATATTATATATACTTTTTAAACAAATCAATCTGATATCAAGCTCATACAGCCAAAACCCACCTACACAGACAGGATATTTATAAAAACTCAGTGAATTCATTGCTATCAACAAAACATTTTCACTAACATATACATTTAAGCTACATATGAAGGAAAACAAATGTATGGTATTTCATACTGCTAACAAAATATTGACAGCAGTAAACCAGATGCAAAACAAGTAAGAAATGAGCTTGAAAAGAGCAATGAAAAACAGTGTGTCTGGTTTAGTTATACATTTTCTGTTAATTGCTTTAACACACATATATATATATCTCATTAACAAAATACAACAGTAATGCAACAAAAGCCTTTAATGCTATTCAAACCAGGTTGAGATGACAGAGCAAAAGTTGTAATACAGCCTAGTAAGCTCTGCTTCAGAACCATTCTATTACACAAATTTTGCTGCTTTACAAAGAGAATTAGTAGTGAATTCTTAAAATCCAGAGAATGTTTGTCTCATTTTACACTGGTCATACGAATAGAGAGATAAATTTCCAGTGGAAATGTACTCAAAGTTCACATTAACATGGCGTCATTTAGAGACAGATGGAAAAGTCCTTTTTCAGTCAAAGGAAGTAAGTGAACCACAAAAACAGAAGAGAAAACAACCAACCCCCATCACACATGAGCAGATATGATTGACTAGATTAAATATTCTTAACTAGCATTGATACAGCAATCAATTAAATCAGTTAATTTTCTTAATGCTCATTGCCATGCTTATTTGATCAACAGTAAGCTTACCTTTCCTTTCGGTCCAGATTGCTTAAAATATGAAAAAAGAAAAAAACAGATAAGATGCAAAGCCCCACGTGTCACATGTCACTAAATGCAAAAGTTATTAAATATAAACTATAACTGCTGCATTGTCTTTTGCACTCACTGGACTAGTTGTCAAACAAGCACTATAACACTTTCATGACATTTCTGTAAGAGTCGTTAGAGTCGTTAGAAATGCATAAATGTTACTTCAAAGATAGCAACAGTCAGTGATCTAAATACTACACTGACTTGAGTCTTTTTCAATGTATAAAATGTGATTAATTCTGAACCTAGCCTGCTCAAGTGAATTCACTTGCAATGTACAAATCATTGAGACAGAATTCTTATAAATGAATAAAGATCAAACAATTTCCAATCACAGAATCATTAAGGTTTGAAAAGACCTCAAAGACAGGAGGCAACCATTAAAACAATCCCTGATTGCCATGCAAAAGATTAAAAACCTTAAGAACTTGTTTCCAACCATTAAAAAAATATTTAAGTGTTTAAACTGAAAAAAAATAAATTTCAGAAAGCAGTCCTTAAATATTGTGAAACCACACACAAAAGCTAGATAAACAGCAATGTCCTTCTGAGGTTTGGGCTTAAAAGAAAAAAAAAAAGGCTTTCAAAACATTTAGGAACTAGTTTCACATCTCCTTTAATATAAGTTAACATATAACTGAATGTAGCTGATGTTCGCAACTCTAGTCCTTTGTATATCAAGAATGATATAAAAATAGATCTGACTAAGCACAGCATGCAGAAAACTTGAAAATAGCATCTTTGTGTCCTGTCTTTTCAAAATCTGCAATATGGAATGCTGTAAGCTTTTAATCTATGTGACTGTTGCTCCCAAACATCAAAAGTCTAACAACCTTCTGTCACATATGCATTACACTAACAGTACTTTAAACCACAACAAATGCAAATTATTTCCTGTTTCACTTCAGTCAAACGAAACAGAATACTATTATTACAGAGTGATAAGAACTCATGTTCCTTTCCTTTTCACAAACAAAACACTCACAAGAACGGAGCAAACTAATTCTCTTGTTACTCAGAAAATGGCAGGAGTGGAAGTAAAGCAGGTAAGAACATAATCCTGATAATCCTACAGAATGCAGTATGAAAACACATTCCATCTCCATAGTGCTCTGGGAAGGGAATAAAAGGACTTCGAAACTGAATGTGACCACCACAATTTAGACTGGGGTGCAGGTAATTGGCCAATGCTGCATGAAGATGGGGAAAAACTGCTTCTAACACGCGCTGGCCTTTACAAACAATAAACACTGTGTCTGTGCAGGTCACATCCGAGGTTATAAATCCAGTCAGATTCAAACCACGTGTGTATGGAGCCATATCCACTATCTCTGTATCCCTGGCAGAACTAACATGAAACTTGGATTAACTGTTTACAGATGTTGTAAAGAGTTACACCGTTTTAAGCAATACACACTTAATGCTAAGGAAACTTAAAGCCAAGGAAAAGAATTTCCAGAATGACTGATACTACACACTGTTATTGTATTAGATGCCTCACTTGCTTGGTTTAAAATCCCTTATTAATATAATGCATTTAAAAGAATTCTCCCTTTTACATCTCAAAGATTAAGAAATTAAAACCCTGGATACATACAGGAATGCTAATGATCAGTGTCCCTACCAACTGCTTCATGCAGCACATGCAGCAGATTTCTCAGACATGCTGTACATACATGCTATTTCAGTACCAAGCTTTAGAGAACAGTCAGTCAATAGCACAAGACAGAACTGTGCATCCATTAAATGAAGCAAAACAGTTTGAACCAACTACAACGCTAGGCCAAGCTGTATCTGAAAATCTGTTGTACTAGAACAAATTTTAATATAATTCCGAGATTCCATTTGAAAAAAAACCATAATAGTTATAATAATATTACTTTGAAATATCCAATTTTGTTGTACCAGAAACTTGATTTTAAACACCAGTATAACCAATAATCAGCCATACTTTAAGTTAACATGCATGTGCAAGAAACTTGCAGAGAGGTAAGAAATACAGTACAAATCACAAACTTCAAATTCAACACCACAGAGATTACAACTGAGTTTCATAGTCAGCTTGCCCCAAGTGACACTATCCCCACTCAAAAAACCCAGTATAAATAACAGAATCTGTAACATCAGTGCCAGAGACTCAAAATGCTCCAAACTAATTTAATCATGTTTTTATTTCTGTTATCCTTTCAAGAATCTGCTGTAGGTTTAAGTACAATATATTAGGTTAGATAAAATTATTTCCACTATGTTGTTATTCATCACCAGACCATAAAACAATTCTACAAAGGAAAAGAACACAACTTTGAGCTCCAAGGTGTTGGCGCTTTTTTCTCCTATGCTCATTTACAGGTGACACAATTTCCATGTTATAAGCTTTTCTGTCTTGATAAATACCTTTTTTTTTTAACCTTTTATTTTACTTTTGGTGTGCCACTCACAATTTCTGCATATAGTCCTTTTTAAGGAATCAACAGCAGCATTTATTTGTAAACTCAACTATTGCTCAATGTCAGTAAAGACTAGTAAAAAATGATAAAAAAATTCCTACACAACAAAAAATGTACAACCAAAAAAATACTGACCATTTCACACAGGATTGTTGACTATTTCTTGCCTTTAGAACTCCAAAGTATTCCCAGCATAAGAGTTAATTCTCTGTTGCTAATGTAAATGAACTACAATAACAATCTAAACGGAAAACATATTAGAAACACTCAAGATGACTACTATTCTTCACCCAATACTCAGCTTATGCTATGCATCAGCTTTCTTTCTGCATGTCACACATGCCAAGTTGCTACCTTTTTTATTTCAAATTATATTGCAGGCTTAAAAATAAGTAAGTCCCTTAGGCAAGAAAGGTAAGCAGGCCTGCAGATTAAGAATCTCTGGAGCACATTGAAGAAACCTATAGCACTCAACTTGGAAAGATGAATCCATGCTGACCAGCTTTTTCAAAGAACCATCTCGCAACAAAGCTTGATAATACTAGTACAGCAGAATTATCAAGGTTAACATTCAAAGCAATCTTGCATGACTTTGCTTACTTGAAATCACTTTAATTAACACTGCAGATGAAGATTTTATCCCTTAGAATTAACAAAAAAAATAAACAAACCAAAAACCTCAAACAAATAAAAGCCGATTCCAAACAAGCAAACAGAAGCAAGCACAAACACATACATACAAACAAACAAACCTCACCAGAAAGGTAAGGGCATGAATGCTTAGAGAAGCCCCACACTTTCCTCAATGGAACACTTAACAAAAATATTCTAAAAAGGACTTCATGCAAGAAAAAAAGAGCACAGTTGGTTCAAGCCTAAATGCCACCAATAACAAACTTCGTCTTCCTGTTTAATTCATGGTAAAATTTCTGACAATCCTTCTCAGTCATCCCTGTGTTTCAACGATGGGAAGAAATGGGAATAAAAGGAAAGAGAGACAGTACTGCATCTTCTGTTACTAAGAGCTAGGAAATGTCCATGCGATATAACATTTACAGACTGTAGTACTGTTGGAAATGGAAGAAGGCAACAGTGGTCTAAGTCCTCAAGGACAGGACAAGACAGCGATCCTCCCGTGAGGAAAGGCTGACAGAGTTGGGGTTATTCAGCTTGGAGGAGTGAAGGGTCCGGGGAGACCTTAGCACTTGCCTTTCAGTACTTTAAGGGAGCCTGTAAGATGGGGACAGTTTAGTAGGGCCTGTTTCAGGGCAATGGTTTTAAACTAAGAGTGGGTAGATTCAGACTAGACAGAAGTTTTTTACAATGAGGTGGTGAAACACTGGAACAGGTTGCCCTGAGAGGTCATGGATTCCTCATCCCTGGAAATATTTAAGGTCACGTTGCATGAGGCTGCAAGCAACCTGATATGGTTGAAAACATACCCTGCTCATTGCAGGGAGGTTGGACTACATAGCCTTTAGAGGTCCCTTCCAACACAAACTAGTCTAGGAGTCTATTATTCCAGGACTGTAAAATTCCTTTTTCAGTCTGTTTCTTTGATGCCAGATTGTTTGAATCATATTCAGATTAGTATATGGACTTTGTTTTCCTGAAGTTAGTAAAACCAAGTAAGGGAAGTGGGATGAAAGAAGAGAGTAATACCTACACATGATCACACCATCCTCAAAAATCCATACTAAACAAGAGTGAGAAAAAAAAGAGAGCAGAAGAACAAAGCTACAAAACGCTGACAGGATATACTATTCATGTGGGACTGTGGAAATCCATGAAATTCATATATAAAAAGAGCTCTGAATGGACAAACTTTGAAAGAGAATTTCTTAAAGTGTAGGTTATCTTTTATGTTTGTGATTCACTGCATGTGAAAAGCATGATAAAAACAACCCTGCAATTTAGAGAAGTCTGATGGGGTTTTAAGTTTTCAAACCAATGAAATTCAATTTGGCATAATTCAGTAACACTTCATTTTCTAGTCATGCTCTCACATAAATGCAAAACCTAACTTTTGTTAGATGCCCCAGGTTTTATGTTTCATGCTGTATTTATGGCATATATGCTATCAACAGATTTCTAATTTTATATTCAGATGGATTTTCTACAAGCTGGAGTTGCTGTGAATAAGTATTGCTGTTCATGTTGTCAGTCATGTCAATTTCAACTGCATGCTATGTTTGTCCATATGAAAGTATATTCTAAAAATATGCACATTAACAGGTGCTCTCCTACTATGTGCCACAGTGTGTTTTAAAATCAGTAAATTCTAATACTATATGATAATAATTCCTAAATGTTAAGTTTTATGAAACTTCAGTAATTAAGGTCAAAGCTCGTAATTGAGAATGCACTCATGTGATTACTTACATTTTGTCAAAATACTTCATGGCATAACAAAAACCATTACACACAAAACCAGAGAGGACTTCTTACAACTGAAACATCTGGAGAAACATATGTAATTACTCTTACCTTTGGGCTGCTGTTTTTACTACTGTCGTCTGTGCATGAGCATGGTGAAAACGTCTGCCATGTACCATAGTTACAGGACCAGACATATTCTGAGCATTTTCACTGCAAGCATATAGAAAAACATTTAAGAAAAGATGCTGGTGTATTTGTACAGTCTTAGCTAAAAATTGTGATGCCTTACTTTTACAAGAACAGCCATACAAAATGAAAAATCAAAGTATTTCTGAACCGATAATACAACTTGTTAGGATCATTTTATAGGCATAAAAACATTCAGCTCTTTATTAAAGGGGCAAAAAAACCCAACTTTTTTTTTTTTTTCCCCTGGAAGAAATGGTAAGGATTTTTTAAAAATTTTATCAGCATCCAAAACACTATGAACTAGTTCTACTTTACTCAACCCTGTACTGCAAAAAGACACTGTCACTAGTAGTGAATTGTAACCATTTATAATTCATTTTATACTTCCATCTCTTACTTTATTAAGTCATAATATTAACTTCTGTAATATGACTTTAAGGGGCATAACGTGAACAGACTGAACTGTACATTCAGCAATTTCCCTCGTCTTATTACTCATAAAAGAAATGCTACAAATTTATGGATATAAGATGGCTCATATAGCTCAGCAGGACTCTATTCACCAGTGTATTTTAGCATTTCTTCGGTTTCTTCATTTGTTACCTTTTGAATTTTATCTCATTACTATGTAAAACCAGTAATTCTGGAGAGAAGATTTCTTACCATTACCCTCTCCAGTAAAAGTTGAAATTACTAGACAGCAGATTGCTAATACAGTACTCCTTTAAAGACCATTAGATCCTAACAGTTATACTGAATACTGCTGTGACAGGACACACAATACTATGCTTGAAATGTTTAAAAAAACACATAACTTTTAACAGGCAGTATGTTGATGATGCAAACTGTTTCAAATTACATAAACACACAGTGCTTAAATTGTGCTTTTTGAATTGCTTGGAATTTTGAATTGCACTAAACAAAATCATGTGAAAAAGCATTCTGATTAATAGTATTTCTCAGAAACACAATCTTGCTGTTTGTCCTATTATGAACACTGATAAAAAGCCTGAAGCACCAAAATTCCCCAAAAAGCTGACAACAGATTCCTAATGCTCACTAGAGTCTTCTGGGAAATGAAAGGACACTGTTAGTTCATTTTTTAAATTTCAGTTTAGCATTACAAACCCCTTTGGGAGCCTTATAGGGAGTATCATAAACCAAGATTAGAAGTGTCCAGAGCATTTTTGACCAGTCCTAAGGTAACTGTGCTGGTTCAGAGTTAAACTGGCAGGAGAAATTGATCCAACTCAGAATGAGACTGCAAGTCAGAATAACAATTTAATAAAAAAGATCACAAAATACACTGATACAAAAGGAAAATCCGTTAGACCCACAAAAACAGATATGCAGCCCAGCACAGTGGGGCACAAGTAGAATGTAGCTCACAAACCCCTGTGCTGAACACCATGTGGCCCCCCTGAGTCCAAAGTAAAAAGAAAGGAAGAAACCTGCTGGTGAAAATGATGGTTGCAGATAGGTCAAAAGTAGCAGTCCCAGTCTGTTGAAGCTCTGGTCCTCCCCTGGATCTGACGACAGATCCCAGTCCCAAAATCCCAAGCTTATCTATGCTTGGGCTCCAATGGGAACGCCCAGTCCCTCCTCCAGGGTGAAGAGTTTCACAATGGGTGATTTACTCTGTGAGGTGAACCATAGCATATTTTTGGCATCCCTGATGGCCCATTAGCAGACATGACACCTCAGGTGGGTGTGAAGGCACTAGTGGCTCCCCAGAGGGGAGTTATTACACCTGAGTCATATCTCACAGAAGTTCCTGAACACCCAGCTTGTAGCTTGACGGGTTGGGTGCGCCCTGGGCAGCTGCTGCAAATGGGCCACTGTGAGCAGTTCATGAGAAAACTGACATAGAGGATTTAGAGTACACACCCACAGAGTGACAAAAGTGATCCTGGCTACTATAACCAGGACACTGTTATGATCTGACTGATGATAACATAACCATGAACCTAACAGAGCAAGATTTAACAAAACCAAATGCTAAAACGCTTTCTCCTAGAATATGGAGTTTAGAAACATCATAAATGATGTAACACTTCAATTAATTTAATTCTTGAAAACTAACCTAATAGTGGCCCACTCAAACACCAGCCTCCTGAAAGTAAACACGCTAATGTCACTCGCAAGACTATGCAACTCCAGCTGGTCAGTCACCAGCCAGACCAATTTACAGTCAACCCTCTGTTTTAATGTTGCCACCCGAGAACTAAAAAGCTGACAGCTCCTTGCCCTAAATACTTTTGAGTGTCTCAAATCCTCTTTGGCTTCCAGTTTAATGTCTTTGAATGAGAAAACAGAAGCAGAGTTCAGGAATGCCTTCTCAACTGCTTCTAAGACCTAAGGAGCAATTCTTTAAACACCTATCTCATGTTTTATCATTGTATTTGCTAAACTATCAAGATTATGAAACTCTGTCTTGTGCAGCCACAGCAGAAAAAAAAACTGTTAAGCAGCACTTCTGCTTTCTGCCTCACGTAGTGAGAAACTCCAGTAGGTGCTGGAATAGAGTATCACAGACTGCTGGGGATCAGGTTTGAGTCAAAGCAGACTGTTCTAGATAGTACACTTAAATGGTTCATATGGCAAGCAGACATGGTTCCAACTAGGACAGCTGTAAAATACAATCTGCCCTATAAATCTTGTTCCCTGAAGAGACCATACCTTATGCAGAGAGAAACACCAGAAAATTCAATATGAAGTCTTAGCAAGTGGTAAAATGGGCACATCAGAAGTGAAACCTGGGTTTGCAACTTTCAGCAGTTTCACAAAAATTCAGATATGACATTAAAACCAGGGTGATGTAATGGTTAGAGAGCTCCCTGAGAGAACAAACATTCTAGATGTCTCAAAGAACTTACAGTATATTAACAATGTATGTCTCACTGTTATCTCAGAAACTGCAGAATTATTTGAAACCTAGGCTCTTATGAAAACAGTTACACTATCAGATTCTATCAGCTGATCCTAGGGACTTCTTAACACCACAGATTCCAGAAGCAAAGCACAAAAGAATCTTGCATTGGGCAAAAGGCATGGATCTAGAAGTAACAGAAGCACAACTAAAAACACAGGACACAACTACAGACTACATTTATTCTGCTGTTCATCAAATAACTATTTAAGAAAACATTACCCAAAAAAATGTAAAAGGGACTTAATGTGAGAAATTTTGATCCAAGTTATTGGAAGCTAGAAAAGATACAAGCCATTTAATTTCATGATTAAAAAATACAAACTAACTAGTAGGGTTAAATCAGAATTTGATAATGGATTTCCTTAACTAGGTAACAGACTCCAACTTTTAGGTTTGTTTAAATTTTTGTACATATAAGTGGATATATAAAGCAGAAGTTTCTTCGCATTGTCCTTGCACATCCCTTCTTTCTATCACTCATTCTCTGAGTTTTAGGGACTATTATATTAGGGACTACAATAACACTCATTTGAGTGAAGGAGTTGAGACTGATCTGAAGTTTTTAGTCTATTCTGAGACAAAATGGAAAAAAGACTTCAACTCTGTGATAAAAATCACAATGAACAGATCAAGAATATCAAGTATCTGATCTTCTTGTATTTAATCAGGCAGCTTAGCTGCATGATCAACTTTCAGAATCTTCTCTAGTTGAAGAGTCCAAATATTAAAAGTGGAACTACCAAGCACCTTCCATTCTGTATGTCAAAGTGAACACACCACAAATCATCACTACAGGGACTAGATCACAAACCTTCACTGATACACGTTATGAAAGATACAACACTATCACAGTAATCACTTATAGTATAATCACGTTTCCAAGCATACTTAGTAAGAAAAATCTGAGAAGCTGTCACAAGTAGCCTCTACACATCCATTATTCACAATTAAATTTCTTCATTAAGGAGAGTTTATTAAGAGGAATGGGGATACTTATATTTTTCACTTAAATTTAACATGCAGTTTAGTACTAGACAGAAGGTGGATATGTGTTTACATGCCACATATTTTACTTTTTTAGTTGAATTTTATAAATCATACTATGTCTTAGGTTTATAATGTATGTATTTGTCAATAGAAGGCAGACTCAGTCAAGGTAACAATGTCTGAACTAAATGCTTAGACAGTCTAAAAAAACCTCAGTAACTGTTTTCCTTAAAAACAAAACCAGTATACCGTTCTGGAACTTAATCCAAACATAAATGTACACAGTGAAGTATGACAGCTTCAACAGAAAAAATTACACAGTAAGGCTGGATTTCATGACAAATCTCACAGCCAGACAGAGGAAAATTCTAATTACCAGAGAATCTGGAGAATCTTGTTTTGAATGCTTAGATGTACTCAAGGGAAAAGTACCACGTACATGCATGGGCTTCTTCACTAAAACAGGGCAAAAGATTTCTGACAGATTTGTAAAAGTTACTTTTATCTTTATGTCTATGTTCAAGAAGAGAATCCTAAAGAATGGAAATTACCAGGGTGATTCTGTAAGACCTGGTGAGTTTGAAGAGGAGTAAAACAGAAATCTGGATACAATCTTATAAGTGCGCTGTGTATACAAAAAAAAAAAAAAAGACTGAGACAAAACATTTGCACAGTATAGATTAAGGACAATGAAGTACTGTGGTGATTTGTTTAAATGTAAAAAGCATTTAAGAGAAGGAGGGAAGGAAGTACCCATGTTCAGATGGCAAGAGCTGCCAAGGAGTACTTGAATATGCTGAAAAGTAACAGACCTCTGTGCAACAGCTTTTTCAGCCTGTTACAGAAACCTTGCCATTACTGAATAAATTCCAATTAAAAAAAAACCCTCTAAAGTTCTAAATAACATCCCATTAGTCTATCTCAAGACATCAAGGTCAAAGATTAGGACAGCAGGAGAGTTCACACAGAACTTGAAGGATTTATTTTCTCAACTGACTGTGATAAGATATTCCCACTAACCAACAATGCTCTTAGGGATAAGCATGCAAAAACAAAGACAAGAACATCCCTTGTGCAGCCACATGGAGTTTGGATATTTGATGACTGGTCCAACTATAGGTAGCTATCGCATGCACTTTTCCCTCCTGCAAGGTTACCAACCTGAGTGCACTTTAGCAATACGAAACACTTCCTGAGAAAGTTAGGTGAGCGTATCACTTCTTCTTATATGCTAAATAAAAAAGTCAGTCTCTTAAAAACTAGGGACAGTAGTAACAAGCACGTACAACACTGAATGCTTAAACACTGTTCCTGTCAGCTCTAAATGCAAGTGAAAAGTTCAAGCTATCATACAGGAGTATGGCATTTGCTGAATCCTGAAGAGTCTGTGACTCCTAAATTAAACACTAAGAAAAACAGAAAATGCATCCTGAGTTAACCTTGGCAACTCATAGTCATGGAAAGAGGAGATTCTTGATAGGGATGTAAGAAATATTCTTCGACCTGCTACCACTGTATAGAGGAAACAATAGCACATGCAGGCAACATTGGTGAGGTACTGACAAATATGCCACTGAATGCTCTAACTTCATTTCCACAGTCTCCTGGTACTTGGAAGAAGGTCGACCTTAACAATCTTGTTTTCTATCTTTACCCAGAAGAACAGCACAGTGTAGCTTCTTAAAATGCACAGCAGGTAATGCAAATATACCAGAAGTTCTATTTATTTAGTAGTGATTTTTAACAATGATCAAGTAGGCAAGTAAAGGTAAAATTAAATGTATTACCTAAGTTTCTTGCTATTTCCCATCATGTTGAGGCCGATTGCGTTGCCCTTAAACAGTCTGAAGCCTCCAGCTTTGCCTCGCCTCACACATGCTTTTATGGAATCACTGCTAGTGCCAATGGTTCCAGGACGGCAACGAAAGGACTGTCACAATAGAATTCACATATATTTAAATAACCGTATACAAGTTTAAAAGTAAATTAATTATGAAATATTAATATAAATACTACTTTGGCTTAATTTTCAAACTGCTTTAGTAGCAAATTTAATGTAAAATGTGCCACCTACACCCTTATTCACTAAGATTCCTTACTATACAAAATATAACATGTATGATATTAATTGTAATTGTCTCAATTCAGTTATTCACGCTCATATTTTTAGTATACTATACCAATCAAGAGAGGAACAAAAACATTAAGGGTAGGCAGATACACAGCTTGAGCAAATGGTCCTAAATCATCACAAACTTTCAATTTTAATACTGCACAGATGACTATGCAATACTGTTTAAGAACCTAGCAAGCTTTAAAGATACATTTTCACCATGAGATAAACAGATTATTTACCTTTCTTTCTTCATTGGGACTGAAAGACTCATCACTGTCATCTAAACTGAGCAGATTTGCCTCGCTAGATAAGTGTGGGAGAGAAGAGCACATAAACTGTAATCCAAAAGAGCACTCGCAAAACATTTAACATACACAAAGGCTTGTTTTACTCTTCCCTCTTTAAATGCATCACATACACATTACATATATATGCATAAAACAACCAGAAATAAGCAACACAGTGACAGGGTGCATTATGTGAACCAGAACTCAGAGTGCCATCAAATTATTTCACAAAAAGCAAAACTACAAGGATTAATTCAATTACTGACACCAAAAAGACTTTATATGCATAAATTGAGTCAAATATTTCATTAACCTATACAACTAAGATCACGTTTGGTCATGCACATCAATGTTAAAAGTACATAGTTTAAAACTGCAAACTTCATAATACCTAGGGATAAACACTTAATGTGACTAAATTTTATCCTAAAATATTAACTACTGAAATATCCCTTCCTAAAAATAACATATTCAGTTTGGTTCTACTGCTCATTCAAATGTGCTTCTTTACTAATTTTAATGTCTATAATCCCCAACTATTAGAATGGGGAAGAATATTTTAAAAAAGCAAGCCATGTATTCTTTTCAGTAATAGGCAATTATCCTCAATCTTAGTATTTAAATTGAAACCCAAATCACATATTTATACAGACAGCAGCTAGATTGGGCTAATATACTCTTGCTTCAAGGAGAAGCAACCTGCAAATAATCCCTTCTCATCAATCCTGATAAGCCTGCTCCTCTCCTGGCCACAAAAAAACAACACAACTTTTTGCCAACTTATGATTGTGTGGTTTGGGGAATTTTAATCAAGATCATTCAAGCAGAAATTACTTAAAAATACATGCAGTTATGACAGGAGTTCTAAGGGAACAACTACACAAGAGAATCAAGGATGGAGGTGAAGGTGGAAACATTTATCAGCTGCAGGTAGGACATACCAACTGCAATATATACAGTGACTTTAGCTCTTATATATATACGGTAATCACTCAGATGCATAAAATTTCCCTTCATGTTACAATTTATTCTTCCACCTTATGCAATACAGATATCCCTACAGCAAATAAAAGAAAAAAGTTCTCAACTAATTGGGTCAGCTCTGCAGACTCTGCAACTTCAGGAGGTAAGACTGTGTTCACTGTTGCTTTTGATACGGGAAGAATGATATAAATGCCAACACAGACAGTGGCACTGCTGTATTCTCCTTTCCTTTACAGACTGCCACAATTCCAGGTGCTCAGCAGTAAAATAAACAGTGTAGCAGTTCATCACTAATTTCAAACAAAGACAAAATTGTGCAGATGTACTTCTATACAGACTACACATGGATATTAAAATTTTAAAATACTGCAACAGTTTTTTAAACTCCCTTTCAGGACAAATTATTCCTTCAAGTGAGGCTCACTGAGTCTTATCAACCCTTCATCAGAAGACACCAAGTTTAATGATTTCAGACCTTTTCAACATCCCAAAGAATAAACAAAACCCCACAGCACACATATGAACAGCAGCCTGCAGTACCTGCAGTTCTAGCATTTGCTTACAGTGCTGACCTGGCCAGATCATTTCACCACTAGGAACATTTTCATTCTTCAGTTTAGGTCATACAAAAATCATGATGATTTTCAAAACACTTTCTACTGTGGCTATACTTTCAGGATTTCAACACGTCACAAAATTAAAACCATTTTAACCAAGGGTATTTGAGGGGGATGCTGAGAGAGAACATAACACACTGGAAATTTAAAAAAAAAACAAAAAAAAAACAACAAACCAAACCAACCAACCAAACAAACAAACCCCTGTATATTTCTTATTCCATTGCTGTTTGCTCTCAGTAAGTTGTTATCTCAATTCAGTCTGTCTTTGTCCATCTCTCACCAGAGTGGGGGCAGGAGGAAAGGAAAATGGTTTATTTGGAGTTTAATTCCCAGCTACTGTTACACCACCACAATGCATCAGTACCAGAAAGACTGTTTTTTCACAGAGCAGAATACACAGCAACAGAGTAATGTCTATTTGCTCATGTTTCAAGTGCTTCCAGTTGCCTGCTTCAAAGATGTAATTCATACAGCCCTGAAAAACACCCCACTATATCACACCCTCACATACCAGCCAATATAATTGTTAACAATGCTGACATGTAACCTCAGTGGTCTTGCTAGGAGGATGCTATGCCTCCACACTTTGTCACTTTTAACCCATGAGTTCCCTGATTATTTTCACACTGAAACAATAATTTCTAACTTTTCAATACCTGCATTAAAATTTTACAACAAAAGAATGTCATGACTAAAATTAAGGGGGCAGAGAAATAAAAGTAATTTCCCTAAATTATTCTTTATAAAGGGGAATTCATAATTACACATTCAAATTCAGGCATCGAACAAGAAAAGCAAAAAATTTCTGTTTATCTCTAATCATTTGCAATTTGTTTTATGCTTTAAAACATTAAGAACTATGCAACAGTTAGCTCAGTTTACTAGACCATATTTTCATTACTGTCTTCAAGCACCCAAATTTTAAACCTCTGTTGATCATTGAGGTTACACTGTAATCAGCTGCAAGTGTACTTTTATCAACCACCAACTGGTTCAGTTATGTTTCAAACATAATTGGAATTTCTCTCTGAAAACTATTACATATAGGAGGTTGACGTATTTCCCTTCATGGCACACTGTGTAATGCTCTTTATTTTACATTACATAGTGGTAGGTAGCATATTAAAAAAAGCTCCAGTATCAGAAGTGCAAGACAAGTAGTGATATTATTCAACTCATTCACAGTGCCATTCCATTAAAAACAACCATAATTATGGGTTAACTCAACCTTAATTAAAACTACTAAAAATTAAGAATTGAGCCTCTGAACAAAAAGTTTTCATCACTTTACGGGCTATAGTGCCTTACTAACAAGCTCACAGAAAGCATAAAACATCTATATAAATATGGGAGGGTTTTTTGAGAAAGTATTACAGATTTTAGAAGTACCGAAAAAAGTTAAACAGAGATAAATTAGCACATTGCTTTTCCATTCAGTAATACAAGGAAACAAGAATTTTATCCCCCTAAATGAGAAAAAAATTACAACTTTTGAAAGAAAATGGTCATTAAGAAAGAATACCATAGTGCACATAAATCGGACCCATTTACTTGTATTCACTGTTTTTGATAAGACTACTATTGGACAAATTTCAGGGGAAGGCAGAAGTCTAGACTATTAAGAAAACATTATCACAGCCAAGAGCAAACTAGGCCCATCTGTTTACAAAACCACTGTGAAGCATACTGAGGTCTATTTCAAAAACATTTACCCAGATATGAAAAGGGAAGTAAATCTAAATTATTCAAGACTCTTCAAGAACATCTGTTAACATTAGAAAGAATCTTGTAAAACATTAATTTCACAAATCAATGTAACTAATGTATTACTTTGGCCATGTTTGCATAAGTCTACCATCCTTCCATGTCTTCTGCTATATTTCCTTCACTTACTCTGTGATGGACTACACAGGTTTAAGTGTGTTCAACTGACCGTTTTTATTGTTCTATGTAAAGGTTGCTCTCTTGTGGAATCTCCAAGTACAGAGCAAGAAAAGTCTTACATCACTTACTACCATCTTGACTGCTGTCTCTTTCAAGTGGACTGAACATTATCTGTAGGAATTTACTTTGGGATAAGATACTTGTCAATTATCACCTTGAATTTCCGTAACTCTAGTTCCATGCTGAGTATCAACTCTAGCATAATTTTAAATTTATACTGTTGAGTGATCAATAACTTTTCCAAACTTTCTTCTTTTTACAAATATTTTTTTATCTTTTTGTGTTCGTTACTTGACACCTTGACTCAGCTCATGCAATTCCCCAAGTAAGTTAAACGACACTCTACTTTAAAAAAAAAAATCTACCTTTTCTAAAAATTGCTTTGGTAGGAGGTCATTAGCTACATACTCTGTGTCTATCTCACTGAAGAAAGACAATCCAAGCAGACACCCAGTACTGACCAACAACATTAGCACAGGTCTCATGGGGTAATATAAGAGTACAGCAAATCCTTTAAGTGCTGGAATGTTATTCTTGGGCTAGTTCAAAACAAACTTACTGTGTGCCTGCCACCAGGAGGACAAAAAGCTGTGATAAGGTCAGGCACTATAACACTACGAAGCACGAGACGCATCAGCTGCTCACTTCAGACTTCCAGCTCCTTTCACAAAAAAATCCATTAAGACTCAAACATAGTAAATATCAGCACACCATAGAAAATAAGAATGACATTTTAAAATAACTGCCAGAATACCTACTTACTGCACAATATACTCAAATATTGGGGGGGGGACACACATACAAAGATTTATGCTGGAACAATTACATGAGATTTTCTACTACAACTAAAGGGAATTTAGGGGAAAAAAGGACAATTCTCTGTTGTTCGTTTTCTGAAGACTGCCTTCTGTGAGTGTTTTGTTATATGAAATCAAAACGCATCAGAAAAGCAGAATACACAAATTATTTCAAAATGCTCAAAGCTCACTATGCCTTTAAGACAAACAAACTCAGTGTTACCACAAGTAAGTATGTGGGCAGCTTAAAACATGTAGCTGTTTGGAGGGAATGAGAAACTGCCTCTGTTATCAGACGATGGGTAAGTAAAAGAGGCAGCATCTCCAGTTTAAACCAATTTTCAACTACTCTTTTATCTGTATTTCCAGATAAGATTCTGCATAATTCACAGATATAAAAGCATATTACTGATCTAAGTAGGTAATAAAAATTCAATTCTGGCTACAGGAAACCTGTTTATCGTACAGAATATTTGAGAGGAATGAAAAATCACTCCAACACACAATCCTAAAATCAAAAAGAATTATATAAAATATATGTTCCATAACAATTTTTTTAATTCTTTTTTTAGCATCATTATCTCATTCTGTGTTCTCAGATCAACATCAGTTAGAGACAGATGGAAAACAGCTGTAAATTACTAGAAGGAAAAAAAGCAGTAAGGCTTACAAATGTGAGTTACTTTTTTTTCTGAAGGCAAGAAAAATACAAATACTAACTGTACAGTATGTACCACCCTTATACTTAGAATGTATTACTGTGTGCCAAAAAAGGATATAAAGTTGCTAAGGGAAAAAGAAAGCTTAATTTTATAGAATTAAAATACCCTTGTCTGTGAATCTTTTAAAAAAAGTGATTTTAACTTCTAATACAGCTCTTTGACAAGAGCTCTTAATGCTTACCTCACACTTAATGAACTCCTGAACTCATTTTTTAAAGACTAAAACATCAAATTTCTTCATGTTCTAGTAAGAGTACAGCATAGCCTGCTGCTGCAGCCTGAGTGGTTGTGTGTCTACTTTACCACCTGCCTTCCAATGCAGAGAATTTGGCAGAATATTACAAGATACAAATTCGTATATGAATTATTTTTGTACTTACTCATAGGATTCAGTGTTTTCTTACTAGAGAACCACAGCATACTTTTTAAACTTGCAAGTCCTACTCTCCAAATATATTAAGAACAAATAATCTGACACACATTCTTTGTGCATGACACTTGTTTTTTAACAATTCATCAGTCATTTTAGAAACAAATATGTTCATATTGAGAACACATATTAGCAACAATAAAACGTCATTAGGACAAAGTACGTATTCAAACTGCACTCATGAGATTTAAGTTTTAGCCAAAATCCAAACATATCAAGTAAAGGAATAAATTATAAGGGAACAAAACCAGCCTTATCTCTACTCAGTGAAGTAAGCACAAGGGCGAAAAATTCACAATCTTTTAAGCTCAGTTTAACTTGACATAGGCCTAAAGCTACTGAAGTACTTTAATTGTAATTCTGAACTACTGAGCAGCATCATTGCTAAAGGAAAAGCTGAAGCTGTTTGGATACTCTCCTACTTCTTAATTTCCTTATCTTGCATGCTGATGTATTTCTTATCTGCGTTCCGTAAGATCTAGACAGAAGCTCCAAAGACAACTGCAACGGTTGTGAAATGTACTGTACCCTACATTGCAAGCCCCATGTTCACAATTAAATTTACCTTATAATGCACTTGTATATGGCAAGACTATTTAAAATAATCAATATTTAATTACTGGAATTTTAAGATTTTATATATTGTTTCTTATGCATAAATGACAAAAAATAAGTATTTGATTACAAACAGTTATTTATATTTTCAATAGCCTAGATAAAAGCATCCTTACTCTTTCTCTGCATCTCCTTCACTTTCTTCTGCATGATCAAAGCTCCAATTATTTTTAAAACCTCCATCTCTCTTGGACTGTGATCTATCCAAAGCTGAAATGAGAATAAGTTAAAATAAGTCTTAATTTCAAGCTGAGTTATTAATTAACACAAACTAGAGTAGTAAACCAGATGCATGTATTTTCCCCAAGTATTTATTTTGTTGAAGTCAATGTTTAACTATCATCTGACGGATAATTTCATCAATGCAGTGGTAATTCACTTTCCTAAATAAATACGAGTATATTACATCTTATTAATGCAATAAGTTAGCAAGCTATTAAAAATTATGACCTGAGGTAGTGTAATAATTGTTTTCAGTTTATTTCAACTGTTTTTCTGACACATATAAATTTAAGCGTAGCTTCTCTGATATGAAGTATATGTCACATGCTGAAAGAGTCCTAAAATTTACTATTTCAATATTTAATACCCAAACATGTATTTAGTTTTTCCTTATGAAAGCAATAGTTCCAAATTGTCCCAAATACAATTTCAACATACTACACTTTTTTCTTTTAATTCAACATCTGACACTGATCTGAATTACATTTGATGATAACTGCAATTTTAGTGTTATCAATGGAGTAAAAACCTGAACTTCCTGAAAACAGTCATACCACATAAAACGTCAGATTTCACTACTGCAATATCCAACACTATGGAGATTTTCATATAATACAATGCCAAGGGGTATTACTAGGTGAAGGTGGTCCAAAGCATAGAGACAGTACTCACTAAATCAAGTTCCTCCTGGGCCCTAACTACTGCAGCCAAGGGCCATCCCACACAAATTCTCTATTACCAACTATGCAGCTGCTATGATATTGGTATAATTTAAATGTGTCCTTTCTTACTACATTTTTCTTTACATTGTTGGAAATGCATTTTAAAATTATGAATGCAACGCATACATTTTGACAGAAAAGAGTAAGAAAATCACAACCAACAACATGCCTATGGTAAAGTATAGACAGTGAATAGAGAAATATTTATTGCATATTCAACCTCTGCTTCCATCTCCTTGTATCTACCGCAGGCTTCCTGAGCCAGGGGTCATATTTTTGTGTTTAACAGCTTTTCCTACCTCATTCTCCCAGCTTGCTTTTTTAATCAAGCCTACTTTAAAGAATCAACAGCATCTTGCAGCAAAGAGTACCTCAGCTTAATTATATGAGTATCTCCCCTGATTTGTTCTTATTCAAACTGGCACCTTTTGCTCTTACTTAGTATTCTGCTCCTCTAGTTCATACACTTTGAAAGACAGCAATAAGTAAAATCTTTCCCTATTCCCTCATGATGCATAGATCCCTGTTGTGTACAATCACTGTTGTATTCTTTCATTGTTATCCTTTATCCAGGCAGAAAAAGAAAAAAACTGAGCTTAATTTTTCCTCACATGAAAGCTGCTTTATGCTTTTAAATCACTCTTTGATGCTTCTTTTGGAACCTCTTCTAGTCTACTGTACCCCTTTGAGATGAGGATACATACACTACAAAGAAAACTCATGATGCAGGCATTCCATGGACTTCTACAGAAGCAGCATGATGTTTCTGTTTTGTTCTTTCTTCCTTTCCTAGATTTCCTTTCTTTCCTTTTTTTTTCATTATTTATTCCTTTCCTAGACCTGTTTTCAGTGCCAAGGAGAACTGCATTGATCTTAATGTACTAGGTAAGTCCATCTTTTACTCCTGACTGGTTAAGAACCACTTCAGAGTCAATAACTGCATAAAAAAAACCTCTTTCCTATTTCTCATTCACTTCAATTACTTCACATTTACCTACACTAAATTTCATGTATGATTTTAACCCACATAACTTAAACCCGAGCATCTACAATTTTCTTTAAATAGCTAGCCACAATACTAACCCAAGTAAAGTTTAAACATCTAAACTTTGTCACCTTGCTATCATACCCTTTTCCTTATACCTGTGCACCAATGTTAACATAGATTCTGATGCAAGTCAGGTGATTACCTCTTCTATTAGTAAAATGAACCCTCTCTTTCCATCTGTTGCCAATTCTTTTGTAAAAAACTTTACATTTTACGCAGAGGCAACTTAACCTCTCCCAAAGCCTTTGGTAAAAGACCTTACAGAGGGAACAATAAAATCAGATTAGGTCTTTATTATAATTTCTATGAATTTGGGCTGCATAGTCACAAAACTCACTGATGTAATGTTCCTTAAACATCTCCACTGTCTTTTTAAAAAGCCGATACCATGCTCGCTACCTTTCCTTACCTGCAGCAGAAAGATGATGCTAACCCACAAGTAACAAGCTACAGCCATCAGCTCCTTTATTTCCCAGTTCCTCTTACAACACCTGGATGAATGCCATTTGATCCTGCTGTCTTGTTCACAGTTTGCTTCATGGACTGCAATCTCTTCCACTGATGTTTCGGTTTGAGTCCTACACTCTATCACATTCCTCACTAAGAAAGACCGTGGCATGAAGGGTTCTGTTAGTGTTAAAACGAGTGAGAGCAATTCCATTATTCAGCTACTCCAAAGCCACCTTTCACAACTGGCTTGTCTACTGACCCTCCAGATATTCCTGAGACTTTCCTGCTGAGTCTGCATAAAAACTTAACAATAGTTCTTATGCTTGTTGGGAGCTATTAATCAATTTTTCCCCCACCTTACTGTAATTACAGGTTAAATCCACCAGCTCTTTTGTTGTTCTTTATTTTCATAATTTTGATAAAAGATCAGATTTAAGAAATATTATGTTTTATTTCAGGCATTATGTCTTAGTATCCCAGTTTTGCTCACTCAACTCTGGATCAATTTTCACTCTCTCTAGCATTCTTGTTCCTAACAAAAATGTAAATCTAGAAGTAACCCATCATGTCAGCTGGAGTGTTCACCTGTTATTTGATCTGAATGGTCACTTGATATCTGATTCTATACAGCATTTTTTTAAAACAGAAATAAGAAGTAATCTGTTACACAGGATAAACTGCTGACTATTTTGCAGTAAGATTTAAATTTGGAACCTCCATGTTGCTATTCTGACTATGTCCACTATAAAGGCTGTTTTAATCACCAAGATGCACTCATACCCGGAGGCTGAAAATGTTTAGAAAAGCAGAGCTGACCCTCAGGTACTGAGTTAATAGAAGCCAACTGCTGTACCTCTACTCAAGAATGGCAGCATGCTGGAGCAGATTTAACTATAATTTTTCCTCCCTCTACAAGCTCCTTTAGGCGCAGTTACACCAAGGGAGACAGCAATTCCAAGCCCAAGAAACTACCTGCAATTTAAATAGACAACTTACAAAGGTGTAGCTGACATATTTCCCTGCTTTTTTTAAACAACTGTGATCAGTGACATGCCATTTCTGAAAAGCTAATTAAAAAATTCCAGAAAAAATAATCTGTATTTTTTATGAAGACATTTATGTCCTTATTAACCACAACCTCAAGCCACGCTTTTAAAAGTCCCCATACAGTCTTTTCATGTAAAATTCAATTATCACATTTTGAATTACAAAGCAAAGTATGCTTGCAGAAAGAATGTCAGAAAGCAGATCAACACTTAAAAGTTACTGTGTGTGGACACTGTTCTGCAAACTCCTCTAGTATGAGCTACAATCACTCAACAGCATCAGTAAGCAATTACTAAATGGGAGGGGAAAAAAGGTCATAGTCAATCTCCATTAAATATGAGCAATATTTTGCAGTTAAAAAAGCAAAACAAAAAACCCAAAACCACTTTAAAATTCTGCCTATAACACTTTAATGAGTGGCATAAACAGTATCTAGTAAAGTGCTAGGGGCCAGCAGAAGACAATATCTCAGAAGAGTGGGTTTTTTTGCACATCTTGTACCTCTTGCTCTAAAAGCAAATCATTCCATATGAATCTATACTATGGCTCACTAGAAGAACATCCCCATTCCTCTACGGTTTCTGATGCAATGCTGTACTGTGGTGGCGTGGCAAGATTTTGGTAGCCGTGGGCCTCACCTTTGTGACTGCGAAAATCATGGAGCAGACCTTCCTAGGGGACAGGCTATGGTACATAAAACACATGAAGGTGACCCAAAGCATCCAGCACAGCTTAACTAAGGGCAAATCATGCCTGACCAATCTGGTGGCCTTCCATGATGGATTGACAGCAATGGTCAACAAGACCAAGAGATGTCACCTATCTAGATTTCAGTAAGGCCTTCAGTACGGTCCTACACGACATCCTCATCTCCAGGTTGGAGAGACATGTATTTCATGGATGGACTATTCAGTGGATAAAGAGTTGGCTGGATGGATGCAGCCAGCGAGCTGGAGTCAATGTCTTTATATCCAGGTGGAGGTTGGTGATTAGTGGTGTCCCTCAGGGCTCTCCTGACTCTTGGCATGGTGCTCTTCAACATCTTTATGAATGACAGTGAAATCAAGCACGCCCTCGGCAACTTTGCAGACAACACCAAGCTGAGTGGTGAAGCTCACACAACAGAAGGAGGGGATGCCATCTAGGAGCACCTGGAAAAACTTGAGAAGTGACCCCAGGAAAATCTCATAATGTTCAACAAGTCCAAGAGCAAAGATGTTGTACCTGGTTCAGGACAATCCTAGACATGAGTACAGACAGGGAGAAGTCACGGAGAGCAGCTCTGTGGAGAAGCACTTGGGGATTCTCGTGGGTGAAAAGTTGGGCATGAGCCAACAGGATGCACTGGTAGCCCAGAAGGCCCATTGCATCCTGGGCTTCATGAAAAGCAGCATAGCCAGCAAGTCGAGGGAGGTGATTCTGCCCTTCTGCTCTGCCCTCGTGAGAGCCCACTTGGAGTGCTTCATTCAGCTCTGAGTCCTCAATGCAAGAAAGACATGGACCTGTGGGAGTGGGTCCAGAGGAGGGCCACGAAGATGATCAGGTGGGAACACAGAATATGCTGTTGTAAGGGATCCACAAGGATCATGGAGCTCAACTCTTAGCCCTACACAGGGCCATTCCCAAGATTCACACCATGTGCCCGAGAGTATGATCCAAATGCTTCTTGAACTCTGTCAGGCTTGGTGTTGTGATCATTTCCCTGGGACATCTGTTCCCTAGCCTACAAAGATAGGCTAAGATTTCTGGGATTGTTCAGCATGGAGAAGTGAAGGCTTCGGAACGACCTCACTGAGGTCTTCTAGTGCCTTACGGAGGTTTATAAAAACAAGGGAGAGGGACTTGGGCAACTAGTGATAGGACAGGGGGCAGTGGTTTTAAAGTGAAAGGGGGAAGGTTTGGAGTAGATGTTAGGAAGGAATTCTTTACCATGAGGGTGGTGAGGCACTGAGCAGATTGCCCAGAGAGGTTCTGGGCATTCCCATCCTTGGAAATGCTCAAAGCCAGGCTGGATGAAGCCCTGAGCAAACTGATCTAGTGAATGGCATCCCTGTCTACAGCAGGGGAGTTGGAAGTAGATGCCCCTTAAGGTCCCTTCCAACCCTAATCATTCTATGATTCCACAAGGTCAATTCACCAAAGAAGCCATGTGCATTTACTGTCCACAAAAAGACCACCTCTTCTCATAAACTAACTTTTTTGTACGTATCACAGGATTGCCAAGAAAACTCCCAACCACTTCTGGAATAAAACAGGTAGAGACTTTAAGCTTTCCATTACACACACAGAAGCTTTTACAAGTCTTTCATCTCCTGAGATAGCATCTATTTCTGCATGTCCAAGAACCATCTTGAATATGAAATCTAAGCAAAACAAAGGTTTGATTCAGGATTTAGGTGCTTTTCCAGGAAGAAATGAAGTTTGCATTCTTCTTCCTCAGTTACAGTGGTAAAGAAAAAATAGAAGCCTCATCTTAAAAATGCTTAGACCATCACAACTGCAACCAACTTACTAGATACTGCACATTCACACAGAAAATGTAAATTAATTTAAATGTACTCAGAATCATTGCCTTCATCCAGACTCATACTTGAGTAAATTAAAAAGAATGCTTTTAAGCTTTCTTATCTCTTGCTCATTTAGAGTCATCAGCTATATAGTTAAGAGGATACAAGTACTCACAAAACTCTGACACAGAAATATTTTTTGTTTACTTTCCCCATTGCTTCATTATTCTTCCAGACAGGCTTCTATGCAAAACAACTTATCTTCCAGTTTTGATACTATCAACTCTAGTACATCAACTGTGTAAACCACAGTGATGGTGCATTTTCACATTCTGAAGCAGCACTATGGGAACAGTTTACACATCCCTCACATTGCCTAAGACCTGGAGCTTCTTGCTCCAGTCCTGCACCCTGCAATATATGAATACTGACCACAAGCCTGGGGAATGAAACTGATTCAGGCAAAAAATCCTTGACCAGCAGAGGAGGGAAAAACGTATCTTTTAACCAAATGAGTTCCATCCTCTGTTCAACCATGCTAGCGCAGCACAGCTGTGACAGTGCAGCAGAGGTAAGGTCCATCCAGGAACTGAGATTGTCTAAAGTAGTAAGGATACCAAAGAAATGTGCACGGAATTGAAGCCTATCCTACATTTTAAGGTAGAGATTTAGAGATCTAGCGCTTGAAAAATCCTTTAACTTTCTGCTCCCCAAATTAGCTGGAGAGGCAAAACATCTGTCAAAAGTACTTCCAATAAGACACAGTAATCATAACCTGATAGCAAAGTGCAATACTATGCTAAGTAGAGAGTTTATCTGTGAAGTTCTATGATACCAGTATAATGGATAAAAAATATGGACATTATTTCACATATGAGGGGAATTTAACTTCTCAAACGGCTAACAAAAAAACCCATACCCTTTCAAGAATGTATTTATCATTCGTTTTCTGTTGACATCACAGAGTATCCACTCCCGGACAAAAAGTTTGCAAAGCAAAAGCACTTATGAAAGGTCTGTACTTCAAAGATGGAAATCATCTGCATATTCTGATAAATGACTGGGGTTTTTCTCAGGACATGTACACTGGGCTGCTTATGGTGCAGAATATCATACAGAGTGACAGGACTGAAGAACACAGAAAAGTGTAAGTCTCATCATTTGCTAAACTGCGTTTAACATTTTCTAAGTAGTTACAAAGAGTAACAGAGAAAGATAAAAGGACAGAACTTTGAAATATGTTAAACATTTTCTTTGTCATGCCTTTTAAAGTTTTTCTGGAAAGATAGTGGTGATAACCACATGATAGACAACTATTGTTTCTTGACCTTTTCTACTGATTATCCCAACAGAGATAGAGGTACCTGTAGTGAACTACAGACTAGTCTGCTAAAGATAAAACTCAGTCTTTACCATGTGGGTGCTGAAGAGCGGACCAAGCTGATGTGGGAGGCAATGGAGACTGGACAAATCCCTGAGCAAACTGCTCTAACTAGGGTTGGTTTGGACATGACATTCCAACCCACGTGATTCCAACCAGCAGTCAAGTAAAACCAGTGACTATTCATGGGTGCAAAGCATCACCTAGAGCAACTGCACCACCATCACAAACACATCCAAAATGAAGTACCTTGGTCACTTCTTTTCCCTCTACACGTAAATCTAAGACTCAAAGTTCCCACACAAGTAAAATAATTTAAATGAACATCAAAAGCAGCATCCAACAATAAATGTGGGGAAAAAGAGAAACAAATATATAAAAAAGAAACAATCAGAAAAGTAATCTTTTAATCTCTAGCATTAGAAATATATATAATTCTTTACTTGCATAAGACTGATATCGCTAGACTGGAGATCCATGAAAAATTCAGAAAGGAAGAAGAAAGCTTCATTGTTTTTATAGGAAAGGTAAGTATATGAGCAGTATCTTCCTATTTTATAGATAAAATTAGATGATAAAAGGGTAGGATACGCTAGAAACAATTTCTGAACTGACAATTTACTCTCAAAATATGAAAAAGTATATAAAGTTAACAAGCCATTTCAAGGAAGCTGACACTTGCACAAGAATTCCAGAATACAATTTCTGTGGCAAATCAGTATGTGACATTAATCATATATGATCTCAAATTCTGAATACTGGAATAGTTTTAGAAGATTAACAAAACACAGCAGGAAACCTTACAGTGTATTATGCATCTGATTTGCACACTTCTTTATGGACCATGGGATCCATCCTCATATAAAACCCAAGCGTGTGCAACTGAGAATATAGCAGCACTAAACAAACAGCAATCTATTTTTAGAAAGTGCTGAAAGCCACTTACATACAGAATAAGATTAATAACCTAGCCTAACTACATGGAAATTAGGCAACTGACACCCTGAAAAGGTTTCCACATTTGCGGCAATAAATGGAACATCAGGTTGAAATAAACCATGTATCTACGTACAAAAAGGAATTAGACAAAAATTTCAGGAATTTGTACTATTTAGCACTTCTGGATTTATCCTGTAAACTTTCAAGACTACGTCAGATAGATACATGTCCTTTCTAAAAACATAGAGACTGAAGTACAGAAGTGTTGCATGATCTCTACAAGAACTTAACATGCAAATGCAGGACAGAAGGGTTGGAAGGGACTTTAAAGACCATCTAGTTCCAACCCAGCTGCCATGGGCAGGGACACAGGTTGCTCAGAGCTCCATTCACTCTGGCCTTAAACACTTCCATGAGAAGTGTTTCTTCCATAAGAAGTAAGCCTAAAATGTAATTAAAGCTCAAAAAAGCAAGACACCTCTTAGGAACTGTTCAGAATTCACATTCAATGGACAGCAAAAAGAACACAAAAAAAATGCTCAGTAATCTCAACTAAAAAAACCTCATTCGGTCACATGAAAAAGACACATTTCAGAAAAAATGAGCAGGGAAAGGATGGTGAAAGAGTTAATTCAACTCAATGTTTAGAAAAAAAATCTGCATTTGCCTTTCTGTAAAGGTCAAATACCTGTTTTTTTCTTATTCTTAGTGACACTGGCAAGCTTTCGTACCAGTATGAGAGCAATCAGCTGAATTGGCCCTCTGATATGGCTGAAGAGTAACTGAGTAGCTTCACCAATACCCCTCCCCTACCCCAAGGATTAGTTTTCTGCCAACCTCCCATGAGGCTGAAGTGCCAACGTGGACTCATGCACAGCTGTGACCACACTGTCTCTGGGAGGGGCAGCAGCACTGTCACTCTCAGTAGCACACAAGAGTGGGCCTAGTTGTGTCCTAAATCACTGGCATAAGTCCTTGCATGGCCATACAGTATGGCCCCACACATGGGGTCTGCTAAGATCTCGAAAGTGACCCTGTAAATTCACATACAGTCAAAAATCAAGTCCATTATGTCTGTTAAGAAGAAGAAAAAAAAATCAGAGAAATGTAACACAAATATAGGCAAGAGCCTCCTGCTCACATTATAAACTATATTCTTCAACTCCCTTTGAAATGAGAGATCATTACAGCATGCAGCGAGGCAAAACATAGTGCAACTACAGTACTGCATTCAAAGCACTGAAATCTTTCTAATGGAAGTACCAAAATACTCCAGGACAATATGGAATTTAAGGGACAGAGAACCACTAAATAAGTCACTGTATGCTAAAATTCACTAAGCAGTCTTTATTTTTTAAAAAGCTAAAAATTAACTTTAACATCCCTTGAAAAACATTTTCTCGGCAATTTCTTGTAAAAGCACTAAAGATGAAGTGCTATCAATCAATTCATTTTTAATAATATATGCCAGCTTGCTAATTGCGCCTAGTTATAAAACTAATTTTCAACAAACAGCACTCAAAAGACAGCTGAAGCAAAACATCCAGCTCCTTAAGAGATGATTCTTGCAACCAGAGATGAGTTTCAGCCACTTCTATCCAAACATGAAACACCTGCTTACCTTGATCTATCAGTTCTATCACACAGAGTCTTTATTCCACCTGAGCACAGCCTTTTCTAACACAGGCTTTGCTAGATGGCAAAGAACTTCTTTATCAATGACAGAAACTTTTTTGTAGTATTCATCAGCTAAACCAGGTAAAGATTCAGCTACAACATACCTGCCTTATGGTAGACCTCTTAAATCTCAATTAAAGGTTTACTGCCCCACTGTGCCAATGTATATTCATGCAATCATAATAACCTGAACCAGACCAGTCCTGAAGTTCACTGCTCAAAGTTTATTTCCAATTGTAAAGGATTCTTAAATTGTTTCTTAAGCAGTATGCCTTGGTAAAAATAAAGTACAATGGACTTCAGTAAATGTTTCTAGAGGAACTGATCTTCAGAAATTATAAAGGCAATTGTAAACATGAAACCTAGAATCTACTGCATAGTTCAAATTCTCATCTAATGGGTTCTTGAATAATCTTTCTGTTAGACTGGCATATTAAATTCTGTCATCAGCAGGATATTCACAGTTTGCTAAGTGAGCCATAAAAATTGGACATACTGAACAAATATAACATATCCTATGACATTAATAAAAATATATCAGTAGAATGAATTTTGGTACAAATTAAACAACTGTGTGGCACTGGATAAAAAGACACTCATGAAATTAACAAATATTTTGCAGCTGTATTTTACAGACAAGATTACACATTATTAATCATGTCATATAGTATTATGTTTTACCACACCAGCAGATTATTGCTAGTATTTATCACTCCCTAAAACATTGTTGTGGCAAGTCTTCTAACACAAACAAACAATCAACCCAAATACCAAACAGAAAACCAAGGAAACTTTGCTCCAGCTTATACATTCTGAAAACAAACAAACAAAAGCCCAGAAAATCTTCACGCAGAGTTTCTGTTCTTTATTTATAATCACTCAAGATTTAAACAGAGAAAGATATCCCAAAGTCTTTCACTCCACATTATTCTTTCATAGGAACACACATTCCTCACCATATGCACTTAGGTCTCTTAACCAATACTGTGTAAACACCTACTGACCAACCTGGGAAGAACAACCACAGCCAGTTAATTTATTCTTTGCAAGTCTCCAGCCTTCACAGAAGGCTCACCTGTTATTTAAATTGCACTTCCCTGGGCAGAAAAAAAGGTGCTGCTAAACTTTGGAATATTTTTTTTTTTTAAGTTATGTATTACACCTTCACCCAACTCAACAGATCACCATGCAGAGATGAAAGGGGGAATCTCCTACTCTTCTCAGAGAGATTGTATGCTGTCTCCAAACCAGGGCATTGTCCTGACTCTACAGCTTACCCTCCATTGAGCAAATTCAACAGAGGCTTGGCAAAGTGCCAGCCTGGCAAGACAGTACACAGCAAGTTCAATCCCTGTGGCAATCAAGTGGCAAATATCAAGGGTGGTGGAAAGTATGTGCAGCTTTGCTTCCAAAATGGAGTTGCACCCACTATGGAACGTGACATTCGTAAGCAACTGACTTGACCAAAACAAGACACCCATTTCGACTTCATAACAGCTTAAGATCACCTTCATCTGAAAATACTGGGCATACTAGGCTGCAAACCAAGTTAAGAAAAGAATTACATTTGCTGTTTCTCCCCTCAAAACCCAGAATTTGTTCCTGATGTCTCTACGGCCTCCAACTCCACAACAGATCCATTTTTATTTATCATGTTTCTCAGTATCCTGTAGTATCATCCTATCCTGCACACCGTTCCCCTCTGTTCTCTGCATCACACACTGCTGAAGGCACGCACTGCCCTGTGCCCCGAGCCCTCCAGCTGCCCTGCCCCCAACAGCCCAGACCATATATGTTCTATTAATACTGATTAGCAGCAAACTGAACCTTGCTGAGAAAACAATGGAACCTTCACTTCAAGGATGCTGATTTTGACTTACCTCTGTAAGCAAAAGGGCTTAAGTTTGGGGAAAATAGAAGTTGCAATACTGTGTTTGTTACTCACAGCAAAGCACAAGCCCGAGACCAGATTTTTTCCTAGGAGGGTGGTGAGACACTAAACAGGTTGCCCAGGGAGGCTGCAGATGCCCCAACCCTGGAAGTGTTCAAAGCCAGGTTGGATAGGGCTTTGAGAACCTGGTCTAGCGGAAGGCATCCCCACCTATGGCAAGAGGATTGGAACCATGTGATTTTATCAGTGGGGAGGGAGGAAGCCAAATTAGGAGCAGTGACTCAAAAAAAACCCATAGTCTCATAAAGCAGTATTTCGAAGTGGCAAAATTGGTGATTACTCCCAAATTATAGAACCTGCTACAACACAAAACACCTGCTACTCAGTTATCTCAATTAAGAGACAAAGCTAAAACTCTACAGAAGAGGTGAAGTCTGATACTGCACCAAAATTCATGCAGTCTTCTGGAAACAACAGTACCAAATGGTAAAGCTGCTGTTGAAACTATTACAATAAATAATCCATTTTGTTTTATCCTTGTACATAAAACAAGCAGCAAAAGACTAAACTATCTAAATAGGTTCATCATAAAAGTATCTGTGCAAGCATGACATTTGAAAACTGTTGGTTTATGCTTGCTATCAAACCATATATTGATGTTACTACTTATGTTATTACTACTACTTTTTAAAGTTATACTTACATAAAGAAGAGTGTAAGGATCTCTTTCAGGAACATTCGCATTTAATTTTTTTTTTTGCCACTAAAAACCAGAGAACTGTACTTTTACTGAGGAAAGAGTAGTGCTTCACTAGCAAATTCAAGTGCTAGAAATTAATGGATGAGGCATCCCAAACAAGACAAGTTACTCTTACACCTGAAGCTTCTGTGTCCCACTTTGTGAAAACTTATTACAGCAGCAGATACTGAGGAAAAACTACCAAATAATAAATGCCTCCATAATGAAAACCAGAAAATTACACATGGATGCTTTCCACTTCAGAAAGCTGAGGACAAGCCTGGATGCCTAGAATATAGTCTCAAAATTGAGAAGGTGATGATGTGGAAGAGAAGCACAGGCTATTAATTTAGAATGCGCTACCAAGCATATTCCAACATATGTTATAGAGTAGTAATAGATAAATTAAGTTTATTTTTAGTATCTTTCTACATGCTTTAAGAAGCACCCTCTCTTTCTTAATATTTCATGCTACCTATCACCCACATTAGTCCAGCATATATTAAAAAATAAGACAGTAAGAAGGTATTTTCAATTGGACTTTTCTGAGAAATAGTTCTCAACAAGTGGGTTTCATTCATAGAGAATAACCTGTTATTCAAGTCAGTAGGAAGGTTTCTTTTTCTTAAAACCATTGGAAAGGACAGCTGAACAGTCTTAAGGCCTAAGAAGACACATGCAGTGCTGGAAAGAAATTCTGAATGGGTGAGAGGAGTGGGAGACAAAAAAGCCACGGAAGAGTCACAAATGTCTCACTTTCAGACAGTAAACTACTCTCAAGAAAAGCAGAAAAAAAAAGGAACAGAACATGTCCGGACAGGGACAGGACTGATGTAAACCACAGAAGAATTCAACAGGATCAAGGAGTTCAGATAAAGACACAAAAGAAGGTCAACGTTACCTGAAACAGCTCTTCTTCTCATTTTCAAGCTAATTGTTACCTCCACTAGATCATAAACAAAGTACCAGAGACTGCTTCAGAGACAATTACAATTAATAATTAAATTTCACTGTTAAGAGAAAAATAGTCATAGCAGATAGAAAATGTAAGCATTCTACCTGAATATAAACTGCACTCTGCCCTCTTAATTTGGATTACTCCCATGAAAGATTTTTCAGTATCACTAAAACAGGAAAGGAAAAA
>VXAU01002350.1:2842736-2868127 GCA_013399695.1 Formicarius rufipectus | reverse complement strand
CAGCCAGGCAGGCAGGCAGGCTGGCTGGATGGATGGATGGGTGGCTGACCCGCAGCGGCGCCGATGCCGCCCAGGCCCGGCCCTCTCCCGCTCGCCGGGCCGCGCTGCCTTCCGGCCCCGGCGCGGGAGGAAGCGGCGGCAGCGCCCGCTCCTCCCTCGGCACCCCTGGGCGGCTCCGGCCGGGCAGGGGGCCCTGCCCAGGCACCTCGGCGAGAGCGGGCACGACGAGGGCTCGGCACTGCCCTGCCTGGCCCGGGAGCCGCAGGCTTTGCCCGGCTGTCCCGGCTCAGGCTTCTCCCGGCCCCTGGAGCATAAAATGGCCGCAGCAGCGCAGCGGTACCTGCGGCCATGCCGCTCGCCGGGCCCGCGGGCAGCGGCCGTGGGGAGGAGAGGAGTTGGACGGGGCGGAATGAATGGGCTCGGGCAGCGCGGCAGGCCGCGGCGCTGGGCCCGCCCGGCGCTCACTTCGCTGCCGCTCGGGCCAGAGGTCTTGCTAAAATTCAGAGGTTCCTGTCGGCCGAAAAAATCTGAGGTCTCGATCGAGGCGTATTTAGATTGGGGAGTTGGATTTTTGAAAAGTGTACAGCGTTGCCAAGTTAGCTGTGGAGAAATTGCAAGTCATGGCCCCAGGTACATTTGACTTGTAAAAACTCCTTTTTACAGCACATAAGGTTTTGCATTTTCAAAAAGCTTCCCCGTGAAGCCTAAGTATCAAATCCATGCATCCTTTCAAAACTCCGAGGTAAATTATGACAGTCTAGAGCTAGGGGAGACCAGATGCTCCTTTCTTGGAAGCATTCTTTCATCTGGGAGTCTATTGGCTGTAGAATTGGGAAATTGTTACGCCTAATTGAAAGTACCTAGTATCTAACACAACTAATCCCTGAAAAGTAGACTTCCAAAATGCTGAAATGGAAGAGTTTGTAGTCTGAAGGCCTGAGTTAGGTAAGTTAAAGCACTTAGTGCATAGAAAAAACGTAGAGAGAGACAAAAATTGTTTTCCTTCTGTCTTGGTTATTTTTTGTTCCCGAGTCTTCTGTGTTGACACCAGCCATATTCAAAAGCCAGTGTGATAAGGCTCAGTTTTTACGCAATCAAGAGGTAAAAAGAAGCAGAGGAGAGTGCAGAGATGACTTGGAAGACAACAGGAAATGTGTTACATTACATCACCGGAGCTAACAAGAAATTAGAAAGAATCCCAAAAGCTGTAACAGTGTTCGCAAACCTAAAAATCTCAATCTTCAAATCTGCTTAGAACAACAATACTTTTTCTGAAAGAGATCACAACATACTGTTTCATTAGTAATGAGATTAACCGGAAACAATTAGAGAAAATTGGTGCTAGCTAATTATACAAAACCCAGGAAAAAAACATATGGTCAATAGAAACCTAATATTAAAAAATCCCAATCAAACAAAATGTGAATAAAAGGAACTTTAGAGTATAATTTTTAAAAAATTACTTATTGTATCTCAGAAAGATGTCTAGACAGAGGGCTTACTGTGGATGTTACAGCATTAATCCACAGAAATGAGCTATTAACAGCTGAGACCAGACGGATTTAGATCTACCCAATTCTACACAATTTTTAAAAAACTAAGAATTAGGAGTTATGAATTGTTTGATGAGTGTTTGATACTCAGTGGTTGGCTGTTGTTGATTAAGGCATCAGATACAGCCTCAGAGTCTTATTTTTAGTGGACTGAGGCATGGTATGGATTAAATACCTTTTAAAGTAGAAAGGACAAGGGTATGTTATCAATATTCCTCTAGATGCATGGTTGATTTTAGGCTTTTTGATTGATAATTTAACATTCTTATGTAAAAGAGTTGCCTCAGAATTATATGTCATTCCACTGTTTTTTATCCTATATTTTGAAGCTCATTGAGGATGTGAGAGGATAATACATAGTCAAAACTCTTATTTATTTTTTAGTAAGTTTTTAATAGTGATCTTATTCTCAGCCTTTGAGTGGTTTGTTTTTTTCATTTGAGAAGTATTTGTGAGGGAATGCTATACTGAGAGCACTCAAGTCTTGCAAAATCTTTCCATCATTCTCTTAACTTTGCTTGAAACCAGAGGATTTTCTTCACATACGACAATGAGTGATCAGTGAGAAGGAGAAGGTTGGTATTCCCCTTCCTGCTGGGCGATATAACACAGAATTTACTGTGTTTTCTTCCTGTTCTGAACAAAAAAGTTTCACTGTATTCACAGAATAAGAGCCCAAGGTTGAAATGCATCAGATCATCACCCCATCCCTGGAGGTGTTTGAAGACAGGTTCGATGGGGCTCTGAACGACCTGGTCTAGTGAAAGGTGTCCCTCCCCACAGCAGGGGGGTTGAAACTAGATGGTCTTCAATGATCTGTTTTAACCCAGACCGTTCTATGATTGCGTCCTGGCCTTTATCAGCCTCTAGAAGTTGACCCATCCCACTGTGTGGAGTTGACAATCAGAGGCCACAGTCTGAGGTCCTGAATTTACAAACACTTGCATCTGCGCAGCCCTCTTGGCACAACAGTTTGTAGAGTAGGAAGCTGATTACTTCATTAGGCAATGAAGGACAAATGTATCACCTTAGAAGTCTGTTTTTTCCTTTCTCTTCCCACAATGAAAAAGTTGTTATTAATGGATGTGGTTTAGATGATTCACTACTGGAACTATTATAAAACATGTCTTTTTTTCTTTGTTTTTCTGATTCTTTCCAGTCACTTCTTGTTTCCTTTATGTTTTTTTAAGGTTAGCCAAGAAAATGGGAGTGGCTGCTCCCCAGAAACACTAGTTCCTTATTTAAGGAACAAAATGGAATTGGGATTGCAGTTTTGCAGCTTCTGTTGTGTTACTGTACATATTTTTCTTTACAGGTACTTGAACTTCATATAGATATTTAAGGGAATTTGTAGACACCTTGAATACTTTTTCTGTTATTTACAACCCATGAACCCATTCTATAGACTATAAATCAATGCTTTTCAACAGTCCCATCCTTCAGAAATTAGTGGTTATGGGCTGAATAAAAATGTTTTCCACTGTTGTTCTTAGTTGTAAGTTTCTTGAATGTATTGATGATACATCCTCTGTGTGCTTGGTTTTTTAATAGATAACCATTTTCTCGCTGTCCTCATGACATGATGCCAGGATGCTTTTTAAAGCACAATCAGTTTTATTTATTGTCTTGCAATATCTTTTTTTTCTATTAAAGCTAGTGTTTTAATTTTAGGGTGTTCCTACCTTATTATTCCAAGATAGCTAACATACAATTGTTAACTCTTCAGGAATGTTTCCAAAGGAGAGAGTACCATTAGTCTGTGTACTAGGACTTCTAACGATATGTCAGGATGTGGAAATATTTTTCGTTAAATTTTGGTATCAAACATAGCTTGTCAAGTACGTACTAAATAATTAATAAGGACTGTTAAAGATCATTGGGACTTTGTCTAAAATGTTTTCTTAATTCCTTCCTTGAAGAAACTTGCTTTTTAGATCTGATCAGCCTACCTCAAAACACAACCTTGTGCTATTGAGAGACAACCACCTATTAGGTTTAGTGCTACTGTTATAAACATTTTTAAATCCCATTATTCATTTGCTTTAGCTGTTATTTAAGCATTTAGTCATTACTGCATTATAACCATTCAAAGAGAAACAGTTTTGCTTTAAATCTGAAAGTTCTCTTGTTGGACAGTGACATCAAGCAACCATGTTGGGCTAAAAAACATCATGTCTCAGTGGGCATCAAAGTGAAATATGTGTAAGAGAGTGATTGAGGGATATGTCAAAGTTGTTTGCCACAACACAGCATTAAATACTACTTTTGGAAATAAAAAATTCTTTTTTGCAGGGTTGTACTACGCTTGGAAGGTAATTTTTCCTAGAAGAAAAAACCCTATGTAATTTGTTACAGAGTCCAGAAGCATTACATCAGTTACCTTCCTTAAATGGAAGAGAAATTATGATCATGAAAGAAAGTAAAACTTTTTAAATGAGAATGATTTCAAATATACCCATGAACTCATCCTATAGAAGAAATGGCCTGTTATAAATCAAATATAAATTACTCCATATGAAAAATTTGGGATAATCTTACTTGTTTGATTATTTTCTTGTTAAGGTCTGTTGGATAAATGTACATTAAATCTTTGATGCAAACATTGATCTTTAACACAAAACTAAACTGCTGATTGTTTTATACGTGTTAAAAGGGGCATCTAACAAAGGCTCAAGAAAATACATCAGATCTCAGATGCATGGAATATACTTTCCAATGTATATTCAAAATGTCTCTATAGATAAGGTATTTCAGCATATTTTTACTCACTTTATAATATTTTTGTAAGTTTCCTGAAGCAACTCTGTAGTTAATCTGAAATAAACTTTTACTTGTTGTTAATCTGAAATAAACTTTTACTTCTTTCTAGCATTCTTATGGGTAGTATTCTAAGGGAAATAGGTTTTTGCATACAGACAATGAAATACATTTATTGATTGTGTTCCAAGATCTAAGATTAGACAATAGCATAAATTTGTCCTTTTGTCTTTCAGTGCAATTCTTTTATCATTTTACTGATAAGAGCAGAAGTTGTAACTGATTTAAAGGAGAAAATACAGAAAATATTTCATCTGTCAACATAAATAGCATTCCATAGCCACAAGAGTCTTTCATCTACTAACAAAAAGAATATACTAAATTTATGTACAGCACAAAATGTTAAAAGCAAAGCGTATGTAATCAGAAAAATAAAATAATAGAAATTTTTGCTGCAATAAAAATTAAAGCACAGCAAGAACTTGGACTGTTACTTGAGGCGTGTCAGGCATCCAGAACCATCCAGCATACAAAACATACTATGCATTTATACACAGGGTCAGATCCTGTCAATAATCTCTTGCTTTTCAAATCAATGGGAAATATGTAAACTTCCAAAGTGTGTTTAAACACATTTAATAGATACCGAAACTTCTTTTGTATGAAGTTATACAGAAGTCCCTCTCATGATCACACATGGAAAGAAATACAGATTCTGAGTTGCTGGCTGACAGAACTTGCAGGTGGTCTTTCTTTATAATGGTCTCAGCCATCAGAAAGGGAAACTGTTTTGGAGCTGAAATCATTGGAGATCCTTTGTCAATAATCATTAGCCTTAAGAAATTTGTGCTAGTAGAGATGGCTAATCTAAACAAATGGTTGTAATAAACAGAAAATATCTAAGTGAAATTATTTCAGCAGGCTCATGCTTCTTAGAGGAGGATCACCTTTTCTTTGCCTGTTTCATTAGATGCCTGTTTGTCTAAAGCTTCAAGAATACTTAGGTTTCAGAGCAATTTTAAGGTGATCTTTTAGCAAATGTTATTACATGTTTCAAGTGGGAAACTTCTGAATCATGTTTCTAAAAATAGACTACACTAAGGGTTCATAAAACAGCAAATATTAACCTGTACATGTACAAGGAAAAATACATTCAAAGTCAAAGGTCCGATTTGTGTACCTGTGAACATGACCCATGAGGTTGTATCAATCATAATGAAAGCAGAGATAAAAAGATCACAACATCCTCCCTGTCCTCGTTTTGCACAACCTACTTCCTATTGCTCATGCTGCTGGCTAAGATGCTGAGTTTGTTTCTTACAAATTCCCCTTCTAACCTGAAGGAGTTCTGAACCCTCTTTCTTAGTGTACAAAAGAGATCTGAGATCTAGACTATGAAGATTTATGTGCTCCTGTCAGTGTACTGTAGTGGTTAAGTACAGTAGTGTACTCTGCCTCACCTATGGAGGCAGTTAAAGCATATGTAAACCACAGTGCAAATGATAGAATTCTTAGAATACAGGACTTGAAAGGTGTAAAGGGATAATTTCATTTGTTGTTCTGCATACAGTTAAGTTGTAAAGACTTACAAATATCACTGGCATATGCCCTTAAAAACTTCAGTTTAAGATTGATCTTCAGTCTCCACAGAAAGATGTGTGTGTGGGACGAAGGTGGTGTCCATATTAACCTAAACAATCTTTTCTAGAAATAGTTTTTTTCTACCTCAAGGTAGAGGTCTTTTGAGTAATCTTGCTATACAGAGAGATGGCTGTTGTCTATCTCAGCCTCTTCTACACTTTCTTTAGTCTTCATTTATTACATTTACTCTCTCTGGAGTCTCTTTAGCTTGTCTGTATTTAAAGGTGGGCATTCTAAACAGAATGCAGTACTAATGTAGGTCTCTCCAAAGCTGGCTGAGTGGAATGACTGTCTTCTGCTTCTGACATACTGCACTTCCCCTCAATATATGATAAAATATTTTTCAACAAAACCACTGATCATGGTCAATCTGTGATGCAGTATAAATCCTCAGTCATTTTCTGTTGTGTTGTTCTCTGTAGTCAGCTATATTTCAATTTGTATTAGTTCATTTGATTTTTCTGTTTAAAGTGTATTATTTTCTACATGTCTTCACTGCACATCATCTTGCTGGTTTAGGTAATTTCTTTTAATTCTATCTAATCCTGTCCTTAACCTAACCACTTGTTAGATGCTTGCAGCATTTGTGGTCTGGCAGTGAAAATAACAGAATTATAGCTAGGCTAAACCTGCGTAGAATGAAGTGCCTCTCTCAGACTGTCAGGGAAACAGACTGAGAGTGCATTTTTCCAGCCTATTACCTGGCTTACCTTTAAGAAGTCATACATGACAGTGCCTAATGTTTTACTACAGTCAGTATCATCTGCATTCCCTCCACTGGTCCTGCATGCCAGCTATGCCAATGAAGATGAACAGAACTCTAGTATGACATCAGAGCTTTCCAGAGATTATCAGGAGACTGGTATACAAGTCGCAAAGGTGTGTAACACAGCCTCCATATCAGTGTAGAAGTCCAAAATGCTTTGTCTTCTCAGTCTTTTTCATCTTTTCCTTGAGATGAGACTGGCATTCTGAGACATTATTTCCCTCTATTAGAAGGATGTGGATGTCCACTACTATTTTTGACAGAATCACAGAATCAATTAGTTTGGAAAAGACCTCTGAGAGCACTGAGTCCAACCTATGACAAAACACTGCCATGTCAACTAGGCCATGGCGCTAAGTGCCATTTCCACGTCATTTACATTCTTCAATAAAGGTATATTTTAACAGCACCAGTCCACATGAAATACTGCTATACTTGCAGTAATTGTCAAATGGCAGAATGGGTGTTCGGAGGGCTCAAGGAGACATGAAGCTTTTTCCAGATAATAGTAACCAAACTAGCTCCTGCATAATCCAGATGAAATAAGAGGTAAGAAATATTGATGGAGTAGAGGCTTGGCTCTCATGGAGTCTGTAAAGAACCTTGATTGATGTAAGCAAAATGAGCCCTGAGACAGAGGAGGTTAAAGAAATTAGCGTTACCTCATGTGCTTGAAGTTATACTGTATAAGGACATCTTAGCGAGAGGGGATGTTCTAACTCACAGTGATTTGTGAGTTCTGTAGTCTTTGTTAACAAGTTGTACTAGTTTTGTAAAGTGGCCTATCACAAGCATTTGTTTTAACTTTAAAGATTTTCCAAGTCTTTATGCTCTTTGATAAATGACAATGTCAGTCATTATGTATCTCTCTTTGATTCATTCCAGGCTTTTATAATCCTTATCTTTAGTTGCATGTATAAAAACAAGATGAATCTGGTTGTCTTTGGTGTATTATTCCTAATGGGTACCATTAGTACATGTTCTTCAACTATTCACATGTAGCTGTTAAAAGTAGGAGGCTAAGAGATAGTTGGGATCAGGGAATAGCTGCTACCACTCTGAGTCCTGTCAGAAATCATTGGAGCCCCTAAAATAACACACTTGTTCACATTAAAATATCAATAGTATTGTTGTGGATTTTGTCAAAAGCTAAGGAGATCTTAACTACTATGAACATAACTGTTATGTGACTGGCCTGCAGATTCTTGTAGGACTGGCTTAGTGTTACAGTCCTTTTTATGCTAAACATTCTGGAGAGTCCTTTTTGGTAGCTATTTGTCTTTTCTAGGAGCATGAGGTCCACATCAGTGTGCCAGCATATTGTGAACATATGCAAGCATATTACTCAGAGGAAAGTGTTTAGTGCTCAGAAGAACGATAATGTTCCTTTTATTATGAAAACATTAATCTCCACTGTTTTTTGAGAAAACCCTCTAACTTGTGATTAAATTTGCTTACTTTAATATATTGAACTCTGTAAATTTGTATAAAAGGTACCTAGATCACAAGCACTGTTTTCTTTAAAAAAAATAAAGATAGGAAAACTAAACAGTTTCCATCAGTTTGAAGATACATGTACTTCAACTGAGGGTCTACAGTTGCTAAAGCAATGTGAAATTTAAGTAGACTGTTTAAATTATGGTTACCATATGAGGACATTTTATTGTGAAGCTGACCTATTATGAATGTCTGTCCTGTTTTCTGCCTGGTAGTATAGAAGCCGAATGTATTAGTTTTCATCATAGAAAAGTTTTAAAGTGTTGTATATATTCATCATAAAAATTCAACTCTGTGCCACCCATAAAGATGCCTAAAGATTACAAAGATTGTAATAATTCTATGGGAAATTCTGTGAGTTAAATGTAATTATCTTAAGAATAGATAATATGATTTAAATAAAATTAAATCTTATTCATTACCCACAGCTAGTTTTGCAAGAGAAAAATCATCACTGAAATCATCATCATGACACTTGAAATGTCCTGGGAAGAAATTTGTTGTTGTAGAACATTTCTTAATGCATGAAGGTTTGTTGCTTTCATGCAGAAGTTTTTAAGATGCCTTAGAACAATATATATGCTATCTCTTCTCACTTGTAGGAACTGATTAACAATCATTTGGGGGTATTTTGAGTTCTAATACTGTCCTCATTGGTTTACTTTATAGCAACTCATCAGCTAACATCTTCTCAACAGACTCAACCTTGTTTTCAGAATCTTTATTTACTTTTCACTTACCCTGTGGCTCCTGCCCTAAATGCACTCCTTCAACTTGTGTTATTGCTCAAGTTCTTCCCTTCCCTCAGTCTTCCCTAAAGCCCTTTTCTCTGGCTGTTCCATTCAACTTCTGTTTTCAACTTCTTTCCATCTACTCTCTCCATACCAAAATCCTTCCCATGCTTTCCAAGAGAGAGTTCTCCAACCCTTCCACAGTTGCCACCTTATTCCTGCCTTTTGTTATGGCTCCCTCCCACTGCTGCTTCTGCTGTATTAGTTTGTTAGGATCCATGATCTGTATTCAATAATAGAGAATAGTGTTAGCTGAAATTTAACTAGAAAAATAAAATCTTGCCCCCATTTCTTGACTATCTTTTCTTCAATGCTATAATTCAGTTTGTTAAAAAAACATATTCTTCTCTTCTTGTATTAGCTAACACGTCGTTTTCTTTTAAAAATGTTGCATATATACATGTAAGACTGAAACAGCATGCAAAACAAATTTCATGCACAGTGCGAAGAACCTCAACAAAAACATAATTAATGCAACACAATGTTTGAGATTTTAAGCCAACAAAAGCCAGACCATTTAGAGCTAAGGTTCCCATAGCAACCTTACTCTGTCTCCTCCTGTGTCTGTGTGATAGGGTCTTTTTTTTACATGACCACATATTGCTAGAGAATGTGCTGTATTATTCCATAAATAGAACATCAGTTTAATAGGTGAGTTAATTGCACAAGGACTTAGCAAATTCTATATGTCTTCAAAGGAAGTTGTATCATTGATCATTTTAGACATACTGTACATACATAAATACTAGAAGAAATTTTTGCATAAACTTCAACATGATGTTACAACATCATTAACATAAATCCTGCCTGCAAGTGAATTTTTGGCATGTTTTTAGTTTCCCAGTTATCTATTTCCTAAATAATTATGGAAGTAAAATGATTGGTATTTCTTAAAAATAATACAAGGAGACTTTAGTTTTAAGGCAGCTACAGAAAAAAATATGGAAATTCAAGAGGGGCAGACTTCAGGGCCTGAAATCATCCCGTTTAACTGTAAGCACTTTAAAAAAGGGGCTAAACTTATATATACACTTTGCAATCTCTCTACAATTTAGGAAGGTGGATCCAAAGGCTGATTCAGTGTTCTAGAGAAGCAATTTGCCTTCTGCCTCTCTTACTCTACTGCCTGTGCAGTGGGCCTGGAGAAACCAGTCAAGATTTCATCCTAGCCAAATATATTGCTTCACGTAGGACAAATACAAGCTGTATTGTCCAAGAAAAAGAAATGAGGTTTTCAGATACTTCAGGGTACCTAATGTGTCTTAGGGGTTAGATCCAAGAGTCTCCCCAGACTACGCTGATGTCCATTTCTAAATCAGGACTTCACATTCACTTGACCATACAGATATTATATCTGTTTATTTTATATACATATATGTATATGTTTATATATACACACAGATATTATATATATACATACAGATATTATATGTATTGTGTATATATACACAGATATATGTTCTAGATTAGATATGATAACACAGGCCAATTCTTTTGAGTAGATGCAAAATAGAACTGTGATTATTCCAGGCTTACATCGACTGCAGAAAGACAAATTATACCTTATTTGACCTAATATTAAAGTGATGCAGAGAGTAATACCTGATTTGTATATAAAGACTGTTGGAACAACTTACCTTCATTTCTGTGTGTGTATTTGAACCAGCAGAAAGAGTTAACATTGAATCAGCTCTTTGCATTCTTCAGCTGTGACACTTTTGTTCAGGACTCTCTCAGAGAACATAAAAATATATTTTTACAGGCATTGGATAAGGTACCTCAGCACTCAACTCACAAGTTTTGATTTCTACTTCTGGATGTTGGGTCAGGTGTTTCAGCTCAAAGGTAATCAAACCCTAAGTTTCTGTTGGATCAGGATCAAGGTGAAAAAATTGAGATCCTTGGTAGTTTATCTGTGCCCTTGAAATGTATATTTGGAATTGAAAGTATTTTATGTGACATTGATACAAAACTCTGGCAAACCAGATGGCAATCTGTTAATTTGGAGAGGATTTTAAAACAAGAATAATGTGATGAAGAAAAACAAGAAATAGCACTGAGATAAATACTCCTGACACATAAGAAATGTCATCCATTTCCTCATCTGGGCTGCAAAATACGTTTTTCCGTATTTAATTTCTTTGTAAAAAAAGGACAAGGAAGACCTAGTTAGTGTTGTTAGGAGTTAAGCAGGTGGATACTGCTGGCATTCAACCACTGTAAGCTCTGGAGAAATCTGACACTCAACAATTAGATAACTGGCAAATCCCTGAAGTATCTACTTTCCCATAATAATACATAGACAACAATAAGACAATGTGTCCAAATAAAGGTGAGTAGCGGTCTGAAATATTGAACAGTTCCCCAGGGACATAGTAATAAGGAGCTATTCAAGTAATATCCTCTTTCTCACAGGAATGTTAAAATACTCATATTATGCTATGATGGATTAGACTTTGTTGGAATTAGCACATTTAATTGTAAAACGTTCATTTAATATAGTAGTGAGAGAGTGTTAAGATTTTTTTTCCCACCTGAACAGAAGGAAAATGCATTAGATCCCAGGGATCTGAAGGCTCAGAATGAGAAGCTTTCATCTAGGTAAAGGTTGGTAAGGCGAAGTGGAAAAATAGCTCCGATGAAAACTCATAAACAACAAACAGAAACATAATGGGCAAAAAGCTTGAAACTTTGAAGAGTATACGTGTGTGACTGCTGTTAGAAGTCAAGACTTACATGTTAGAGAGCAGAATGGTTGCTGATGCCAAGAACGGGGATCTCTTAAATTATCAAAATATGTTTATACCCAGGAAAACAGAGCCTTCCAAATTCTCAGAGGTAAATGCAGTAGCAACAGGCATATTTGACCACTGAACTAATTTGACATCTGGGTTGAAACAGTTCAAAACATTCCCTGTAGTGTTAACACACATGAAAAAGTTCACAGTCAACAGTGTATGATTTCATCTTCTAAGACAGGAATGACTGCAGCTCCTCTCTGAGTAGGAGAGCAGCGCCCAACCATCAGCCCCGGAAGGTGTGTGAAGAGCGCCATACACATGTCCTGGCTGGGACAAGAACCCCAATAGCCCAGAGGGTCCACAGGCAAAAGTGTTGTTTTTTTGACAGGGTTTTAGGTCGGTTACATTTTTAAATTTCCTCACACATGGTAATTTACAGGCTTGTAGCAACTGCTGGAGGAAGTGGATTTTGAAACAGGACAGGAGAACATATTCCTTGTCTGGAGAGGAAGGGAAACCTTTGATGGCTGGGAAATAAACCAAACCAAACCAAACAAACAACCAAACAACCAAAAAAACCCAAAACAAAACAAAACCCCCAAACTAAATAAAACAACAAACAAAAAGCCAAACAAACAAACAAACCCCAAGACATACCTGGTCCAGAAACAAAAGTCATCTGTCAGAAGAGGCTGTGTCTTCCTGAGTCAGTTGCAGACCCAACTATTCCAAACTCCAGCTATTCCGAGGCATCCACTGCCCAGCCCGAGGCAGCCCTGCCTTCCTCCTCTCACTGTAAGTGCTGCCAGAGGGGCTGTTCCTCAAAGAAGGTCTCTAGCATCACTCTCTGCTCTGGCACCTCCCTGGTGGAAAACAGGGAGGAAAGATTTTTGACCCAGTGTAAAAATGTGTTCACGACTGCCCAGTGAAACCTGGGGTTACATCTACTGTTAAATATAGACACTGTGCTACTGGATGCCATGTTACTCTAAGAGCACAGTTTGCAAATCTAGTGAACATAAGCATTATTTTCAACAGGAAAACTCACAAGTCTTTTCTTTATATTTTTAGGCAGCTGGTCAAACCGTTGTTGCTTTGCTCAAACTATTTATTAACTTCATAACCATCAACATTTCCCCAGCATTATTCAGTGTGTAGAATATTTCTAAGGATATTGATCCTAGCATTTAGATTACTAAGAGTAAATGTATTAGTCTGGCATCACTTAGATTGTAGTATAAATTTGGTACTAGCATTGCAAATAACAAGTGTAGTATTCCAGTTTCTATAAAACAGTAGTGACCCATAAACAAAAACTGTACCAATGAGTATGTTCAATTACCCAAATATTAAATGTACCTGTAAGAATAGGCTACCACCAAGGGTAATTGCAAAGAGATAAAGTTAGCCTTGTCATCGCTGTTTGCCTTTCTTTGGTCATGAAGATATTCTTGATGTTTTTAGACTCCACTTTTATCATCTGCAGGACATTTGCAAGGCATAATGCCTTGGAAAATGTCAACATGTAAGATACCACAGAATAATTTTGTAACAGTGTAATGATCTTGAAAGAAGTTGGTAAGGGTAATTTATTCAACTTTCAGGCAGAAGCAGTTGCATACAACAACTCTTTCAGTTATGAGAGGCAGGAGTCTGAAGTACTGAGAACAGTAGACCCCAAACTGAGAGGGGAAAGATACTGAGAATGAAAATACATGAGAGAGGATGAAGAGATTTAAATAATGGGTTTAAGTCCTTCAGCAGGACCAGTTTTGGAGAATTGGACAATTTATTTGAGCAATTAAATATGAAGTAAAAAAACTAGTACTTGGTCTTAGTTCGTGTTTTAGGATACAGCTGCATAGTACAGATAATACTGGCTGATACTTGTAAAATGTGTGGATGAAGCCAGGTATTATTAAGAACAAAATATCTCACATGTATATATAATCTCAAAATACCTACCCTTAGAAGTAGAGAATTCTCCTATAAATGCTATTATAGAAATAAATGCCTGTTATAGCTATCTGGCCCCTGAGATGTCAATCTTTGAAGTATTCACAGCTTCTAATGCTTTTAAATTCTCCAAAAAATTAAATACAGTAACTTTCACTTAAAGAAACATAAGCACAGACAGTGGGATTTGTGTTTCTGGTCTAGATGAATGCAGAACTGTAATATATGTCTGAGCTAGAGCTCTGTCATTCTTTTATGTTTAATAGAGAGAAATAAAAACTTTTAAGGTATGACTCATTTGAGATATATTTAGATGTCTACTTTAGAATGAGATGAATTGCTTCCTCATACCTCCTGTTTCTTTTCATTGACTATACAGGGTATCTGGATGTCTAGGTCAGATGTAGATTTCTATGGTGTAGGAGTCCCCATTTGATAAGATTAATTTTATCCTGAGACTTACCAGAAAATACAGGCTGGCTATTTGAATTCCTGAATCACACATACATCCCTGGTCTTAAAGAAGAAAGTCCTGGAAAATGTTTGTTTTCTGTGCCCTCTGCAACTATCTCAAGATTAATTTAATTTTTTTATTCCTTTCCTCACTGATTTCTCTGGGCAGCTGTAGGAATGAGGCCTACTGCCACGGGATAGGCCATGAGATATGTGAAAGGATTACTGTGTGGGCATGATGGCCTTCTGTTTGGGGTGGTAGATTATCAGGCAGAGGAGGGATGACCCTTTTCACTGCAATGGAGGAGAGAATGATACTCTTCTGCCAGGGTTACTCTCTTGGACAAGACCCACAGCCTTTGTAATCTCTCTGTTTTCAACTCTTAATATCCCTCATTTACATATAACTGTTCCTCCCTCAATAACAGGATATTTGACTACAGTCTCACCTTCATTTCTCCCAAAAGTATAAATTTGAAATCCTCTATACCGGAGGACAAGAATATGACCACCTTGCAGACAAGGCGACAGGTTTGCTCCTTTTTCCTCCCCAAAGCAGGGACATCTCTTCAATAAAATTTGCACCTCTGATTGTGTTGGAGTACACTTGTGAACACTTGTACATAGCACTATGCACTTGTGTTTCATAGCTCTAGTGAATCTGTCACCAGCAGTCTTGGATATAAACATAAATTAAGCCTAGCCACACCCAAGCACCTCTGATCTCCCAGGACTAGCTGGAAAGCAAAGGAGTTTATTTTCTGCCAAACTTCTGTACTCTTAATGCAACAGCAGGTTGTCCTCTAAGGCTTTTGGCCCCTAATTTATTTTCAGAATATGCCTACATGCTGTGCTGTGGTTAGACAGTGTCTTTCTGTGCCAGTTCTGAAAGCTGATATGTCCTCACACTGCAAGTGCTCTGAGCCAGCCGAGAGTGGCCTGGCCCTGGCCAACTAACCGTGCCACTCACATGCAGCCTTGTGAGGTCTGTGCACTCCCGCATCTCTTGATCAGCACAGCACATGGGCAGAGGGAGCCTGCCTGAAATAACCACACAGACAGAGCTGCAGAACCCTGCTGCCTGCAGTCTGCTGCTCATCTGCCTAGGATTATGACTGTGTAAAAGAGTAGATCTTTGCATGTAAGTAAAGTGGAAAAGGTCTAATGATGTCTTGAAATCAGTGAATATATAAAGCTATACATTCTTTCTTCTGTGTGATCCAATCAGGTACACAACTCTAAAGAAAAGAGTGTCCAGTGCTCTACATTTTAGTGTTGCACTAGTCTAACAAGTAACTAGTAAGAGCCATTTTTAAGCTTGCAATCAGAGTAATTAAGATTAGAGATGGCCTATACTGCACAAAGGGTGTGATGTACAGTCATTGGGGTGTAGTAAGACTGAGATTCTCCAGTGAGTTGGCCTTTTTAAAAATTGTGTGAATCTCCTCAGGAATTTCAAGTGACAACTGCACTTCATGCATTGTGCATCTATAATCATTGCATCCACAGCATTATTCTCCTTTTTTCTTACCATCATTACTTATTGTGGAAATAGCAATATGACATTTTCCCTTAACTGTTGTGTTATCTTCTGAGAACAGGAAACTTAGACCAAATTCTTTCTTATCCTGCCTCACAGAGATGTCATTTAACTTGTGGAAGCATCACCTTTAATCAGTTTTAGTTAGAACTCTCTTCTGTCATCTCTGGAAAGAAAATCTTTCAACTCATGAAAATATGTTGTTATGGCAATGTTTTATAATTCTGACCTATGCATTTGAAGAATATAAATCCAAAATTTTAAGCAAGTGTAAGAGACTACTTGTCTGTCCTTCAGCATGAAGTGGAACGCTGTCCTTCCACAAGGTATTTACAAAGTAAATTAAAGGATTATGTTTTGCTTTTTCATTCCATTGTGAAGTTGAAACTGAAGAATGATTCAAGTTTTTGAGGAAGTGTTCTAATTAGTGAGTTCCTAAATTTGTCAATAGTTAGGCAGTCTTGGATTTCTAAACTGTATGCCCTAATAAAAGAACAAGTATCCTTGAAAATGACTTTGTCATTTTTCCAAATAATGCTTTTAGAACTGTACTTGTAGTCAAATGAATTGCAGCTGAATAAATTTCTTTTTAATGAAACTAGTCCTGTCCATATTGTGCCGCTAACATACAACAACAAAAACAAAACCAACCTTGTTTTGACAGTCTTAATAATAAAAATAGGCTAAACTAACCATGAAAGTATGTATGGACATTTCACTCTTCAGAAGAATTTACAAATACTATAAAATACCTTGTCACTGAACTCTCTGACACAAGGAACCACAATATTGGAATAAAAGTATCCAAACTGATAAAAGGCATCAGGAGGTATAGCATTGTTTGATGACAAACCTCTTCTATGGCTGGCATTTAGTGGATGCATTATGATGGAATTTTTGGCCGTCTGTATTTAGTCATGCTTTATTTTTCACAAAAGCATCAGGAATTTTTGAGATAGCTAGCTCAACTTTGACTTGAGTTTCACTTGCTGAAGTCTTAATCAAATTTTCTAGTGTAAAGACTCCAGGTTCTTATTAATCTATCAATTTCTCTGAGTCTGTCACAAGGGGGCAGATTAGTGCTGTTGAAGTCTGGTTTTTGTTTTTGGTTTGGTTTGGTTTGTTTTTTTTCCCCTAGCAATCAGCAGTAGCATTCAGCAGCCTGCAAGAGCACGTTCAGACTGGTCATTTGAGAATTCTTAAAGTACGTTGTTGTGTACAGTTTGATTTTCTTATTAATATTGAATGATGAGGGGTTTATTTAAGTATTTCATTCACAGAATGAATGCTTATTCATTGGATTGTGTTTATAACTTTGTAATGCAAGAAATTAAAACTATATTGTAATGGATTTTCCATTCTACTCGCTACTCACGTAGTGTTCAGTCGACCACTGCAAATTATTAGCTATTGTCACTTTTGTAACTTGCATAATTTATGTAATTGAGAAAGATTTGATTCATTAAAACTTGCTTCCAAAATTTCTAACTCACAATTTCTGGTAATCATGTGTTAAATAATATGTAGCATCCTTTAAAAATAAAATTTATTTATGAAGGTAAATTAAACCAATAGAAATTTAGTTCTATAAATAAATCCCTTTTTTTGAAAAACCCCAGATCTTTGTTGTCTCTTTTATCCTTGTTACTGAAGTCAAAGTAAGAGCATTCAATATTGTTTGTGTTATAACTAGACCTCACTATGTTTACGTATTACTGAAAGAGGAATAATGCTGCAGCTGGCAGATTCTTCAAGACACGTCTGTGCTCAAGACCTTAAACACTTAGCAAAAGCTGGTGTTTAACTAAAATAACTGTTAAAGGAGCCCTCGAATTTTGACCTGGAAAATAAAGAACAAAAATTTGCTTTGTGTACCAGAGAAAACCAGTAATAATTTCATTGAACTTACTTCATGCTGTAAAAAGGGAAAAAAAGTATTTTTGCTAAAATTCTGTTGTAGTATTAGAGTTTCCTGTGTTGAGAAGTTTTGGACTGAACATGCAGTGTAGTATTGAGCAAGCATTTTAGGACATACTGAAGTGTGTCTTAATACCTATGAATCTATGAAAATAAATATATAAATAATAAATCGATTAATGAAGAAGCTGCTAAGACGATAAAGTTAAAAGTATCTTCCACTTCCAACCATGCATAATAGAAGTGTTAGCAGTGTCACCTGGAGAAAATAAGCAAGAGATGATTATATGAAAGCACATCTAACGAATTCCAGGGGTGAATTTACCAAAATACTTTGTTTTCTAGACCTCACCATGCAGACTGGTCTATACAGACAAGATCTTCTGTCTGCAAAACTCAAAAAAGAAGCAGACATAGTTTTAAGCAGTTGTTTCTTAAGTTTGTGCAAGATTAGGTTATTCAGAAGGTTAAAGTGGCTTTACACTGTAAAAGCAACCCATCTTTTGTAGTATCAGGTCTCCTATGTAAGACAAAATGAAAGCAAGAGAACCTTACTTTTAGCAGAGTTGCAATTAATCTTTACTAGAAGATGGCAAGATTTTATATTTTTTTCTGAAGTAAAATGTCTCAAACCAAATAAAAAGAATCTGAGCCTGAAACAGAAATCACATGTAGAAAATGTCTGGTAAGATGTTTAAGATATGAGAAAGTATAGGAAATAGAATCTAACTAATAGTTTCACATATTATATATGAATGTGTTTGTGTATTAAAAAAAAAATATATATATATATAACGATAAAAGCTCTGTCAAAAGAAGTGGCACTCACCTAAAATATTTGATATATTAAATTCTGATGACAAATTCAAACACAAATTATTTAAATGTGATTACATATCTTCATATATATATAACATATCTTCATATATATATACACATATGCATCTTCAAATGTCCAGATTTGTTACAAATGAGCAAATGCTGTAGGTATCTGTTCTCAGTCTGCAGGTCATATGTATGTGGGATGAAGTACAGAGTGTGATTGTTCTAAGATCAAATGAAAGGCTTTACAAAGCCTGGTTGACATTTATGCTCTATTTTTAAAAGACCAAAATGTCAACCTGCTGTTGTCTTCTCTACATCAGAATAGTCTTATTTATGTGTCTATAATTCTTATGTATACTTCTTGTATTTTTAAGGGCCCCATGGTAATAGTTAATGAGAGAAACAGAAATGCATTTATTATGCCAAATATTTATTCCATGCTGCCATTACTCCTACTGGTAAATCTTGTGTGTACTGACTTTATTCATTGTATCCAAGACATTATGTAAGGGAAAAATATGCATAATGTTGCTGTGGACAGTACATCCCACACTTAGAATCAAAGTAGTCTTTAACACATTTTCTAGAATCTAACAAGAGATACAGACCTGATGGCAAACATTCAGTGTACTGTGTTTGCAAATTTCAGCTGTGCCCTTTAAAATCTTTCTGGATGTGAGTGGATTTTTTACTCTCTGTGTACTTTAAAACATCATTCAGGATGTGTATCTGATCTTTCCTCTTCGATTTTGAGTTCAGTAGCAAATTAGAATGACCAGAAACTTTTGGAAAATGGTGACAAAGGCAATGGTAAGAAAGTGCTTTTTAAATTTGGTTTTATGTTATAGTATTCCTAGAACATAAATGTTGGAAAATTAATTCTGAATCTTAATTCAGTGGATAAGTGGCATCTATGGCTAAATACCTTTTCAGATATTCAATTCATATCAAACACAGCATAACAGAAGACCAGGTGACATTTATACTGTTAAAGTTATGTTGTTTGACTTGGATTTTTTCACAATATATACTTATCTATACATATGAATATATGTAAGCTGCATGTATTTAGTAAGTTTATTACAATTAGAAAAAATAATTTTGTTTTAATTTTTAGGAAGGTATTTTTATCTTTTACTGATTTTATGGCAAAAGATTATACATTTCTACAGGAAGGCAGAGAGCACACCATTGAATGGGATTTGATTTTTTTTGGTTTTGTTTCTTTCTCAATAACTATTTTCACATTTTGAATTATGGTTTCTCTATGTTCCCCATTCTGAAAGCTGTAATATGTGCTTTGTTTTCCTACACTGAATGCAAGTGAAGCCCTCTCCTAGGGGATAGATTTAGACTAGATATTAGGAAGAAATTCTTCACTGTGAGAGTGGTGAGACACTGGAACAGGTTGCCCAGAGAAGTTGTGGATGCCCCATCCCTGGAAGTGTTCATGGCCAGGTTAGATGGCATTCTGAGCAATGTGGTTTAGTAGAATGTGTCCCTGCCCATGGCAAGGGGTTTCGAACTGGATAATTTTTAAGGTCCCTTCCAACTTAAGCCATTCTATGATTCTACAGTGTTTACAAAAAGTCACTAGCAAACTTTAAAAACTACCATGTTCTTTGTGTTACTCAATTCTGCAGTGAAAATTACTGGAAATATGATGTCTTAAAACAAAAGCTTAGACTGAAAAGGGCTGTTGAGGAAACATCAAGTAACAAAGCATCAAAACTTCTCCCTCCCTGATCTATTTGGAGACCATGGGTGCAGGTAGTAAAGGTAGAAGAGGTTTTGAGTACAGTTCATTTTATCCACCTATTTTTATATCATAATCTAAGATCAAAAGAGTTGACAAATTCATAAGAATGGGTAATAAGGGGTGGTTGTCACCCATATATTCAGGACTGTATTAGTATACATGAACTATGTCCACCAGTAAATAACTTTACCTTGGAAAGAAAGTAGGAAATACACATTGCAGTACTGCAAGTGCCTAAATTGCAGTTCTGAGTCAGTCTCTGAGCTAAGAACTTTTCTGTACAGTGAGCCTGTAGTTAACCCTGCCATAGGCCTGAGAAGGTTGGTGTTAAGCTGCCGGAATATTCATAAACCATTCCTTTCCATTGCAGTCTGAATACTCTGAAATACCATTTATTGCTCCAGCAGACAGTTTCTGAAGTGACTGCTTGGAACATCAGGGGTTTGTGTTCCTACTGAATTGGAAACTCTCCAATACTCAGCTTTATGGGTGTAACTGAAAGAGCAGCTATAACAAAAGGGAGGGTACATCTTTTACTGGTAAATTAAACTGGTCCAAGCTATATACCTGAACACTGGCACATGACCAAATTTTTAAATTACCAGAACATAACCTGTGACAATTTTGGTTTGTGACAACCAGTTTCCCTAGACAGGGAAGGGTTCAGGTTAGTGCAGGCCAGGGTCTAGTTCCAATAAGCAGTCTGGCAGCAGGTAAAGGAGAGCTATGTGGCCACGGTATTAATTACTAATACAGGCATAGCCAGGGATGGTGAAACTAGAAACCCATTCTCATGTTAATAGGGCTGGTAAAATGGAAACATTTAAAGGTTGGGTGGAAAGGTTTTATTTCCAGAGGAGTTGTATAAATGATCTAGTAGAATAAGAACCCCTGTGGTTCATCTTGCTTTACAGGGCATAGAACAGGAAGCAATGTGTCACATGGCCCATTGTGCACTGACTCTGAGGTGTGACCTCTGTAGGTGGAACATATGTGTTAAATATTAAGAGTTCTATAATCACATTACTGTTTTGTTTTGGTGTGGAGTTTTTTTTCCTATGTGTCTCATGTTTGCTTTCACTAATAGCTGAAATACATTTGCATCAGTCATGAGAATGGGATGCTATATATTTCCCTTGAGACTCTAAGTAACTTAGTTATTTAGTTATTGTGCCTGTTATAAATGTGTTGTTTCACGCTTTGAAATCTAAATGCACAATAAGCTTTGAAATCACTAAGTTTAGAGGACCAGTGAATTTTAAACACTACAGTGGTAATTGTGATGTTTTGGGTCAGAAGTGGCACAATTAGACATCTTACGTGACAAAGTAGAATGTAAATTTAGAGTTTTCAAAAACAGTGAAGCCCTATACCACTAGATGTCATTATGTAATCATTGAGGATATATGGAAAGGAACAGACTACTAATAAACCCACACACATAACCTGGAAGTCAGTAATACTGCACCACAATAAATATTTTTGTTTTCAAGTAGGAATAAAAACATCTTATACAACTTTTAATGGTATCAGGGTAAGGCCAGGACATGTTTGAATATTGTTTTTGTAACAACATGCAAGTAATGGCTAGTTTATTGACTCAGACTGGCATTGTGTATACACTTAAAATCATGAAATATGCTGCGTTGGAAGGGACCCACAAGGATCATCAAATCCACACTTAGCCCTGCATAGGCCCATCCCCAAGATTCACACCACGTGCCTGAAAGCATTGTTCAAATGCTTCTTGAGCTCTGTCAGGCTTGGTGCTGTGACCACTTCCCTGGGGAACCTGTTCCAGTGCCCAACCATTCTCTGGGGGAAGAACCTGTTTCTAGTATCCAACCTAAACCTCCCCTGACACAACTTGAAGCCCTTCTCTTGGGTCCTGTCACTGGTCACCACCAAGAAGAGATCAGTGCCTGCCCCACCTCCTTCCCTCATGAGGAAGTTGTAGCTGCAATGAGGTCTCCCCTCAGTCTCCTCTTCTCCAGTCTGAACAGACCAAGTGATCTCTGAGAAATGTCATAATAATAAAAATGGGAACAGATGACAAAAGCATTATAAGTACAATGCACTCATACAATGTAAGATTTGTTCTGCAATTCCACTATTTGTAACGAGTCTTGATTTTCAGCTATAGGCGGGTTTCAGTTAAAACCCTGGAGAAGAATAACTCCAAACTCTGATGATGTTCAACACTCATTTCCAGTTAGGAATTTTGCAAATGTTTCCCATGTTAGAATGGCACTGATTCCTGGAACCAATAATTCATGAAAATTACTGTGCTTGATATCCAATCTCAGATGCAAAATTTGCTGCCTCAGTGTATCTCTACCAAGAGTATTGTGGCCCCTGGGACTTTTTTTAACAAAGCCTATTCAGTTTACTGTTTGCTATGATGACTTTGTAATGAGAGAAAATATCCATGAGAAAGTAGTTTTCCAGTACTTCAGTTCTGCAGACAATGCCTGTAGCCCAAAGGCTTGTCCTGTTAGAAATGACCCCAATGCTGACTATGACTCTACAGGCATATGGCTCTCACTCATTCAGCTTTATAAATTAAAGCAAATCTGGTTCTTAAATTTCTCAGAGGAATTTTGATAAAAATTCAAATTTCACTTATCTGTAAGTCCTCCCTCCCATCTCCCTCCCTCCTTCCCTCTCAGTAGTCTTCGCTGTCTGTGGCATAATTTTCTGACTACACAGAAAAACTGAAGAAAAAATGTGAAAATGGGGCTGCTTACTGTAATGAAAATGGAGAACAGAAAATTAGCCGTTTAAAATAGCTGCTTGAATGAAAACACGTATGTGAGGGAAATGCAGGGTCTTTTTCAGCAGTACAAACAGATACCTGGGATCTCAAAGGAACAAGTTACGATGGTAAGGTTGAAAGTCATGTAACCATTTTCAGATGTCATGGGCATCTGATTTAACCTCAACATTTTATAATCAGGGAAGACAAACATTTCTAGGGAGTGATTTCACCAACTGTCTTAGTAGGAGAGGAATTACTTTAGAAGTGCTCGTTTCTCTCAATAGCATAGGGAGACTGGAGAACTGGCTCAAAAGCATATTAGTACAACTGAATTCCAAGCTGATCATAATGTATATGATCTGTGGCATGAATATCATCATATAATTATGGTGGAGGCTCTTGCTTGCTGCTGAAATCAGAATGTGGGGGAAAGAGCCTCCTGCCCTTCCTTGGCCCTCCTTCCTGTAGAAATTCCTTCAGGCTTTGCATGCAGAACTTTTTTAAACTGACAGGTGTTTGAAACTAAATAAATCAGAGAGTTTTTAGCTGCTTCATTGACATCTCTCTACTTACCATGTAACACATAGTTATCTTGAGCTTGTTATGTTTTGTGTTTTCCTTCCACTTAATGTAAAGTTTGTTTGCTAAAGCCCAAAGTCGCAAACACTCCCATGAAGTTTTTTTAGAGTATCTAATCTGAAGCGGTTTTGGGTATCGGATTTCTCACAGCCAGACTCCTTGCATTTAGGGCAATTGTGAGATTTCTTTTTGTGAAGAGTAAGAAAATTATGTATCTTTTTTTATCATCATGAATTAGTCTCAGAGCTGTGGGATAGATTTTAAGCAATACTCTCGTAATACACTGAGAAGTTTCAATGTGCAGTTTATTAAATTGATGGAATAACAGAAAGTTAATAAAGGAACTTTCATGCTGCTTTTTTAACAAATAATGAATTGATGTTTTATATGAGGTGTACCACAGAAAGAATGAGAAACTTTAGGAGCTGTGGGAGTCCAGGAGAATGTGTATCTTTGTGATTCCATTTTTTTGTGAAGGTCAGGTGAAGGGTGACCTAATTTTGTTGGTAGCTGAACAGAAGACAAACCTGTTTACATTCCACAGGGATTAATTTCATGATTGTGGTGAAGTCAAAGAAGAGGAATTTGGGAGGGTTTGCTCATTAGTGATCTTTCAGACCAACATTTCAGTGCTCCTTCTTTTCCTTTTATATTCTTCAACTCATCTATTTTTATTTTATCCAGACAGTATAGAAAAAAAAATTTCTCTTAGTTTCAGAAGTTGTTCTTTATAAATAGGATTTGCTATAGTTGTGCTTATTCTGTTGTAAAAAGATAGTTGTGTAATATTTATAAAATTCTAATTTGTGAACATAAGGATGTTGAAAAATTATTAAAAACACAGTAAATTTATTCATCTTCCCTCTCTTGAACTTACTTATTCATTGAAGAAACCTGAGGCGAGATCTGAGATCTCAGAAATATTTCCATAAAAGAGGAAGATATTCATATTCAGTTCTACAAATGGGCTTGGAGTTTATACGAACCACATATTTTTGGACTAGATTTTGTACTTTGTGGAATCTCTCAAAAGTGCAGATCTTAATATTTGTGGAGTAACCTATTTTTCCATACATTCTTGTCACATAGCCAGGAAAAAAATCTGGGATACAATAAAATGGCATACTCTAGCTAGGATTAAATAAAACAAACAAACAAACAAATAAAAAACCAACCAACCAAAACAAAAAATAACAACACCAAAAAAACCCACAAAACAACAACAACAACAAAAAAAAAACAAACAAAAAAACAACAGAAAACCAACCAACCAACCAAAAACCAAAAAACAACACAAAACAAAAACAAAACAAAACAAAAACACACACAGAAAAAAACAAACAATTTGTTTTTTAAACAAACAGTTTGTTTTGCTTAACAAACAAAAAAAACCCCAGAGAATCGGTCACAACAACAAAAAAAGAGAGTGACTAAAAATTCAGAGGGTATTCACTGAAATCCCTGCAGCTTCTGTCTGTGACCTGAAAACAGAAGTGGAAGGACCTCTCCTTACAGTGCCTCTGCAAAGGTTTTAATGGTTTTGGTGGTGAGAAATGTCAAAGTAAGGGGATACTGCTCTGCACTTGGAAGTTTTCTTTAGGGTGCAGTGTTTTTCTAGGGATGATGAATCTTGCCTGTGTCCTTGCCAGCACAGTGGAGGCTTCTCTCTGCACTCAAGTGTTAGTTGGAACTTCAAGCCTTGGCCATTCTTTTCCTTTCTTGACTACTACACTCAACTACTGGTAACTCCCTTATATTCAGGCAGAAAAAAGTGTAGCAGGTAGCTGGTGAGAAGCTGCATCCTTTCCTACCATCCTAATCTTCTCACATGTAGCTCTCATTCTACCACCACCTCAGT